>JABUQX010013098.1:22500-80792 GCA_015478945.1 Trachelipus rathkii | reverse complement strand
AAGAAAATAGGAAAATACAAATAGGGAAACTCTGCGCATAACAGAGAAGGAAACAAAAGAAGGAACACACCAACAATTTTGCGAAATGTAATAGAATCGATAGGAATTTTGTTCCTAATGGAAGCAAATGGAAATTATTTTTGCATAGTACGATGAATAGCATCGAGAATCGTAAGAATGCTATTTTATTTTTTAATCAGAATCAGCATCGGAATTATACTTTGGCCATCATTCTCATTCACTAGGAACATCAATATCAATCTTTTTGGTCTAGTGAATGAAAACATCTTGAAATAAGCTAATGTGAATTATTGGAATTAAACTTGTCACATTATTGGAGGACAGGAATATCCGAACCACGATTAGATGAAGTGCGATTATCTTAGCAGATATATTTTTCACACTTTTGTTTTTCAGAAAGTTAAATATCAGAATTCTTCGTTTCATGCCCGCAATATAAAAAGTCCCAAAAACATGGTCAAACATGTTACATTTGGATTTGATATTAAACTTCAATGTTGTCATACATGTAACTTATAAAGTAGGTTTATATTATAATGAGGAAAAAAACATACTTAAATTGTATGACCTTTTTCTCAACAATGTACATCGATTACCCAATGTTGGTTGCAAAACTTAGTTAACAGCTAGGCGAGATAGCACCCATTACGCTTACCGACTTCTTCACTTCTTTTTCAGAATTGATATTGCTGACAATCTGTATTCTTAAAAGTATGGTTTGAAACGATAATTGCTTCATTGCTCTTATAACACCTTGGATATTCTTGTGCTAAGATTTTAGTGAAATAATTAAATTTAAATTCGTGGTTTCCAAAATTTGTCTAATGATAAACCAAACTTAATTCCAAAATCAAATCTTTTCTTTGTTTGTTAAAATCTATTTTTAGTAGGCTAATATAAAAGTTTGTTATCCACAAGCTTCATTCTCGATTACGTGGTGTGTCTTTTTGGCAGAAAATATTTCCTGGATACATATGGTAGGCTATTTTTGATGGACAGTCAAATTCATCTGAATGGCAAGGTGAAAAAAATCTACCTAGAGCAACTAAAATTAATGCCTAAAAATCGCATTAATTAACAAAACAGATGATATGCAATTTCTACTATCTTGAGTGACGGGTAGAATAACAATAAACAAATAATTTCATTTCTTAGAGTCTCGATGAAGAAGCAGCAGTTATTCTAATTTTGCTGATTGTTTGCTGCGCTGAGCTTCTCAGTAATATGTCCTTTGGAAACGTTAAAAATGTTCAAGGCTTTGTGATTTCAAAAGTTTGGACTTACTTACAGCTACTTATCTTCACCACTTACAATTTCTTCAGTGCTACGCCAGAATTTTTTGAACCCCACTATGGTGAGTTTAAGATTATATTATGAGTACTTTTGTAAATTTAATATTTTAGCTACGGTATTAAACATTTTCTTCAAAGCTCATGGAACACAAACTGGAAATTTTAAACAGAGGTTCTTAATCCTTAGTATGGTTTATGTGAACAGAACGTAGGGTATAAATAAATTTGTGTTATTCTCTTCTAGAACATCCTACCGTTTAAACCTTTGGCTACTTACGTTTTCTCCTTTTTATCTACGTTCACTCAATCTGTTTTAACATGCTGTTAGTTAATCATAGATTATCTATATTGTTTCTGACTTGCACATTCAGTACTGTCAGCTATTCAATTTTTCTCTCATGTTTTTGAATTATCGTCTAGAAATATTTATATATACATCTGCGTCCAAGTTCCTTACATTATGAACAACTTAACTCGGTTTCCTTTTAATGATTACCTCCTTTGTACAAATTCATGAACATTTCCAATAGTTTAATAACTTGTCTTACATTTGATGTACGCAAGAGATATTATTATCCTCAAAAATCTATTAATTCCAAGATATATCACTTCTCATATCATCATTTAAAACATTTACTATAGATACCTTGAATGGCAAATTTCGAGCATTCATAAAGGAAGTAATTACTATTTCATTTATTTCATCATATACTTTATATAATATATATTTATATATATATATATATTATATATATATATATATATATATATAAATATATATATATATATAATATATATATATATACTTATATATATATATATATATATATATATAGTATATTACTATACTATTAGTATAAGATATTTAATATATATATATTATATATATATATATATATATATTATATAATATATATTATAATTATTATACTATATTATATATTATATATATATATATAGATTATTTATACTATTTATTAATTTTTCTGTCTTCACCTTCCTCTTTGCCCCAAATTTGGGGGTAAGGTTTTACAACATCAGGAAAAAGAAAAGCAGTAGGACGTAACATGACCAAACCGTTCGAAAAGAAAGCCCGAGCAACCGCCCCCTCAGTACCATTAATTAGTGAGGCTCGTCACAGACAGAAAATCCCCCCTAGAGCTCACGAGACCACGATGGACCCTCACTATATGGTAAAATCGTCAATGTAAGGGTTTCATCCCTGGCCAGGTGGGCACAACCATGCCCCCATACAAAACCCCGCCATTCTCTCCTATCATGCCACCTTTATTCCTCGCCTCTGCCAAACTCACCATTTCTCTCCTTCAGACCATTCGTTCACCAGACTCAAATCACTTTCCTCTCGAGTCTCAGCCGAGGTCGGTTCCCACACACTACACCACTATAACAATCCGCTTAAGCAATTGTGTGACGTTGGCATTCATTCGCTTTGCGCCACGATACCAACCTCTCAACTATTTCATTTTCTTCATTTTACCTCCTTCTTCACACACACCACTCTGCGTAATACGGTTCGATTTCCTCTGTCGTTGGTAGTACAATTCTTCGTGCGAGAGGGGGAGGCGACTGCTCTGCCCTAGATTGTCCATCTAACACATTCGAACTTTAGAAATCTATACTTTTATTCAGACCATCGGTCTCACTTACCATTTCACAATAACACAACGTTGATTCAACAAACATACCCTCAGTAAAACCCTAGCACAACTCAAGACTTAGTCCACTTTGCATTCCACCAACGATTTAATTGCACCAAGCCACCTTCCTGCCATTCCACAATTTCCTTACTACACTCAACATCATCCGTTCCCTTCTCAACCAACATATACCCTAAATATGTAAACTCAGACTTGTACTAGCTGCTACCATCTAACATTAACTTCACACTGAGGAGTGATCCTCACTCACAACCATACCTACTCTATGCCACGATTTACTTTCAAGCACCTCCTTTCACACACCCTGCCAAAATCTCTCTACCAATCCTTCTCAAACTCTCATTCAGATTCGCCACACGAAACAAAATCATCCGCATAATATATATAATATAATTAGTATATATATATATATATAATATATATATATATATATATATATTATATATATATATTATACTATATATACTATATATATATATATATATTGTTATATTATTATATTCCGGTAGCTCAGTGGTTAGAGCACTCGCCCAACAAAGGCGGGTCAGGTTCGCAACTGGTCGGCTGAGAGAAGAATGTGAGCTATTCTACTCCCTTGGCTTCGGACGCCGTCATGCTCGGACGTTATTGAGTTACACCCCTCCTAGCAATTAGGTCTCTGCCCGTGAAACGGTGGGTTTATATTCTGTAAATATATATTAATAAATATATTATATATATAATAATATATATAGATATATATATATATATTAAATTATTATATATAGATATTACTAAATATATATATATATTATATACTATAGTATATATAATATATAGAATAATATATAATATATATATATATCTCTCTCTCTCTCTCTCTCTTCTCTCTCTCTCCTCTCGCTCATCTCTATCCCTCCCCCTCCATGCAAAACTCTCTCGTCTTTTGCCTCTTCATCTCTTCTGTCCTCTATCTCTCTCTCTCTCTCTCTCTCTCTCCTTACCTCTCTCCTTCTCTCTCTCTCTGCTCTCATTGTTCTCTCTCTCTCTCTGCATCTTCTCTCCTCTCTCTCTCTCTCTCTCTCTCTCTCTCTCTCCTCTCTTCTCTCTCTTTCTCGTCTCTCTCTTCTCTCTCTCTCTCTCTCATCGCTCTCTCTCATCTACTCATCCCTCTCTCTGCGAGGGATTCTTCCTCTCTCTTCTCTCTCCTCCTCTCTCTCTCTCTCGTCTCTCTCTGCTCTCTCTCTCCCTCTCTCATCTCTCTCTCTCTCTCTCTTCTGCTCTCTTCCGTCTCGCTCTCTTCTCTTCTCCTCTCTCTCTCTCTCTCTCTTCTCTGCTTTCTGCTCTCTCTCTCTTCTCTCTCGCTCTCTCTCTCTTCTCTCTCTCTCCTCTCTCTCTCTCTTCTCTCTGCGCTCTCTCTCTCTCTCTCTATCTGCTTCTTTTCTTGCCTCCACATACTCTCTCGTGCTCTCGTCTCTCTCCTCTGTCTTCTCCTCTCTCTCTCTCTCTTCTCTCTCTCTCTCGCTCTCTTCTCTCTTCTGCTCTCTCTCTCTCTCTTCTCTCTCTCTCTCTCGTCTCTCTCTCTCTTCTCTCTCTCTCTCTCTCTCTCTCTCTCTCTCTCTCTCCTCTCCTCTCTCTCTTCTCTCTCTCTCCTCTCTCTCTTCTTCTTCTTCTCGTCTCTCTCTCTCTCTCTCGTCTCTCTCATCTTCTCTCTCTCTCTCTCTCTCCTCTTCTCTCGTCTCTCTCTTCTCTCTCCTCTCTCTCTTCTCTCTCTCTCTCTCTCTCTCTCTCTCTTCTCTACTCTCTTCTCAAAGTAACTATAGTTTCCAGCCGACTGTGTTCCTAAAAATGTATTTGCGTTTATCTTCAGTCGCTTGTTTTTTGCCTTTTCACGTATTTACTAAAAATATAACCAGAGCCAGTAATTCATAGTCTGTATTCCTGCCTGTTTCAAGGCTGGAATAATGATAAAAAAAAAAAAAAAATTAAGACATAGGTAATATTCATAACTAGTAATACAAATAATAATAATAATAAGTTACTTAAGGAAATATAGATTTTTTTAGTTTAAAATGTAAATCTTTTAAAGGATCCTTCATTAAATTTAAATTATGCAACAATTTAGCACCTTATATTGAGCTGCTTGTTGTCTAGGCTTTTCTAAACGATAGAAACTTCTTCGATCAGATTATATGAAAATTAGATAATAGGAAGATTATAGGCTTTGTTATTTATTCTTGTGCTTCTCTTTTAGAAGAGATAACTTTAACAGGTCTTCGAACTGCAATATTTTAAGATTTTTATTAAGGTGTTTTATGGTCATAAAAGCTTCTAGTAGCTGTGAATATAAGTCGCTTAAAACGTTTGATAGTAATAAGTGGTTGAATTTTTAGCTACGCGAGTATTAGGGAGCAATATAGTAAAGTGGTATACTTATCATAATATAATTTTTTTCAGTTACATATATTAAGAATTATTTGACTAATTTGACTCAAGTTAATACCATATTTACTTCCCAGTTTATGGCTAGCCGTTTAATATGTTCTTTAAATGTTATTTTTTCATCAACTATCCCCCTATATTTTTTTCTTATTCTTTTTATATCTTGATTCTTTTTTATTCTATTCTTATCTTTTCATTCAACCCCTATTTATGTTTGAAATATCAGCGTATTAGTTGTTATTACCAATAAGAATGTATGAGTTTTATGTAGATTTAGTGAAAATTTCTTAGAATCTATCCCTTTTGAAATCTTATTTAAATGTGTCTGCCGTTTTCAGTGATAGTGTGTGACCTGATTTTAATCACTTATTAATATTGTATTTCATCAGCAAATGCAACATGAAAGAAAGAAATAATATAATTGTACGTAACGACAATAAAATATAAATAATAATAATAATAATATAATTGCAATAATAAAATTATAATAATTAATAATAATAATAATATAATAATAATTATACATAATAATAATATAATAATAATATAAATAATAAAATAATAAAAACATAATAATGTAATAATAATAATAAAATTAATAATACATAAATAATATAATAATAATATATAATAATAATAATAATAATAATAATAATAATAATAAATCAAAATGTGGTACCTTAACATCGAGTCGTAGCATCCACCTCTCGTGTTCAATAATAGAAAAACTATGTAAATAACTATATAATACTAAACTGCACTATAGGCAATTACCATTTATTCGTTGCTAGAAATAAAACATAATACAAGTAGAAATGGGCGCATTAGGTATTTTGCATAAGATAGCTTTGATATTTCTATGAAAACGTTACAATGATGGGTGACTCTTGAACATTTTTAGGGAGATTATTCCACTCATCTGTGCCCTCCGAGATTTTGTTAGGATGAATTTTGCTTTATCTAGGGTAATGATTTGTACTACGAGATTTTTGTTCTCAAGTTTGATTCCTGTTACAATTTGTTATTCAAAGCTCCATTTGCAGTTCCATTTCGTGACTTTAAAGACTGGCTACTTACTTGCAAGACTGTATATATATGAGATTTTAGATAGAGAGTTAGCTTGATAGGGGGTTGGTTTCTCGTAGTTTCGAGGTCCTGATATTACACATTTTTTTTTTTCGTACTATTATTAGAGGTCGTAGCAAGTATTCACTTGCACAGCCTCTTTTTAAGATATATTTTGGAACAAAACTTCTTATCTTAAGGAGTGCATATTTAGCATAGGATAGTTTGCCTAATAAGACTATTTATGGTTTTGAAAGAAATGCTTGGAAGACCTAACAACTTGGAAGACGATACGAATTTTATAATTAATCTTTTGATTTTTATCTACGGTAATTTGTTTTTTAGGTTTGGGAGGTCTGTTTGCCATCTACCCATTATAATTTTTTCATTATGTTTTACTTTAAATTAACCGTTGTCTATATATGTCTTGATATTAAGATTGCAAGTAATGTCGTTAGCATTTGGGAGTATAAATTTTACAATTTTCCATTTTGAAAGTCATTTGTATATAACTATATATAATATAATATTAATATAATAATATATTATATATATAATAATTATATATATATAGTATATATATATATTATATATATATAATATTATATATATATATATTATTATAATTATTATTTATATACATATTATATAATATATATATATATATATATATATATATAGATAATATTATAATATATTGTATAATATATATATATATAATATATACGTATATATATATATATATAATATATATTTATATTAAAGAATAGCGGCTCCAAAATAAAGCCCTGAGGGACACCTTAAGTTACAATTTTGAAAGTCATTTGTAGGAATTATATATATTAAAGAATAGTGGCTCCAAAATAGAGCCCTGAGGGACACCTTAAGAAATTGAGCTGTGTGATGATGTTTTCCTAATCGAACGTATTGTGTCCTGCCAGATAATTATGACTGAAACCATAGTAGTGAACTATTAGTGATACCAAGTCTTTCTAATTTACTTAAGAGTATGTTGTGTGGAACTACATGGAATGATTTCAAGAAATCTTATAGTAATAGTACCCATGGTTGTTTAATAATAATAATAATAATAATAATAATAATAATAATAATAATAATAATAATAATAATAGTAATAATAATAATAATAATATTTCAGGTGTAAATGGAAATCAGGGAGATGGTGATATATATGTTCCTAGCAACATTTCCAATTTTCGTAATTTTGTCTTGAAAAATACTGGAGGAAGGGGTGTACATTTAATGATGGCTGATGGTGGTTTTTCTGTTGAGGGGAATGAAAATATTCAAGAGATTCTATCAAAACAATTGTATTTGTGTCAATTTTTAGTCGCTCTTGGGATCGTCAGAGCTGGTAAGTATATAAATCATAGATCACATTCACATAGCAATTGCTCTACTTATGAAAATTAAGGAAAAAATACATTAATTTAAATAGAAAATTAAAATCATTTTAGGGCCAACTTTTCAACTTTTTACTGATTGAAATATCATTTGTTTTAATTTTTTCTTAATTGGGATTCACCAATTATTTTGTGATGTTGATATTGAACATTTACTATTTGAGGTATTTTTAATTTACTTCCATGTTCGTTTCGTTTGTGTATCATTGATTGCACTATATTATTTCAGATATAAAAGAGGTTAAAAGTAACTTGATTGTTGGGTGAAGGAATAAGGTTTAAAAGTAACATGTATATACATATTTGTTTTAATATAAAAATGGTATTGGAGACTTTTTTTTGCACGCCTAATGTCAATTTTTGTTGGTGACTCTTTTTCCATTGAAACTTAATTATTGTACATCTAACTTTTAAGTCCGTGGATTATTTACAAAAAATAATTTTTCTCTCTTTTAAGGGTAGTAGAATGGACAGATTGTGCAGAAAATTTTTTTTATAGTACTAATGATTTAGTAGTAGTATCTGCTAGATGGAAAAGGTGCCTGTTTTATCTGAAAAGTGCCATGTGATCGCTTTATTTAACTCGCAATGGATTAGCTACTTAAAATTCCTTATATTTATATATTAATTAATTTTGGTGTTGTTAAGGAGACTGTTAATTTTAACTTTAGCTGAAATTAACCTTGATAAGATTCTTTAGAAATACATTAAAATATTTTTCATTTTGGGCACCATTTCGTATAAGCATTACCAAATTGACTGCACTTCAGTTTTAAATATAAACGGATTTATGTGTAAATCCTAAATTTATTAACTTGTAATCCTTCTCATGCTGTTAAATTATTTCCACTCTAGGTTTCTTTGATCATATTATCTCTGTATCCTGTTGTGTCTCTATAAGTCTTCCACATAGAAATACACCTGCTTACCGCGAGAAAATGTTTCTGGCACTTTGGTGCCTCAAACTGGTCGAACTTGCAGTCGAACTTTGATTTCTCGTGGCATGATTATTGCTTCAGTGGGAGATTTCCCTCTGAGTGCTCAGAACTCATAACCGAGGTTATCTCTGACATGGTGGCATACATTCATTCCCTTCAACTAAAGCTCATAAGCCTTGGTTTAACGTTGCTTGTTATCATGCTATTCACCTCAGGGTCATTGCTGCCCTTCACGAATTACAGACAATCGTCTTCAAACTCTAAAATCTCACTATTCTTTTATTTATTCCCGAAATCGTTCTAAAAACTTTTCTCCTTGGAAAATTAAATATTTTTTTTCTGGTTCATCTTCCTCACAATCCTAGGATGCATTTTGCACAAAATGTCAACTCCAACTTTCTTCCTCTTTCCCTCATCTAGTTTCTTCGGACGGAACCTCTGCTCTTTTACCTTCGCTAAAACTGAACTCTTCGCTTATACCTTTACCTCTAAATCCACTTTAAATCACTCTGAAGCTATTCCTCCTCCTCCTCCTTCACTTCTCTCCAACTCATTTATGCTGTGGCGTCTTGTGCAGGAGGCTGCTAGCACCACTGAAGAATCCTAAGCATCTTCCGGGAAGAAAGCCACTTTATCGTGACAACGCTCATTCTCAGCAACATCTAATAATCCTCTATTAATGAAGATGGTTATTCAAGACCAGAATTTAACCCCTTCAATGCCTAATAATGTAATTTCTTCTAAAAATGCGACATTTGTTCTCTCCGAGCTTAATACTAAGAAGGCGTACGGTCCTGACGGGTATCCCTCCTGTGGTTCTTGCAACTTGTGCTTCTAGACTTGCACCCTGCCAAGGTAAACTATTTCGTCTCTGCCATTCAACTTCAACCTTTTAATCTTGCTTATTATTTTATTCTTATTTATTCTCTTCTTATTCAACCTGTGACGAAAAGGGAGACTCCTTCTAGACCTTTTATTTTCCAATTTTTTTTAACCACAGAACTTTCCCAAGTTTATGATTCTACTCTTAACAGGAAAATTTGGAAATGCCTTAAATCTTCCAATCTTATTTATGGTGTCTACTGTCTAGTATGGCTTCCGTAAGTAGCACTTTACTGGTGATCTTGTTTCCCTTCTCTCTGACTCTCGGTCTTCTACTCTTCAACATTTCGGTGAATCTTTTCCGTAACGCTAGAGATAACGAAAAGTTTCGTTGGTTATGGCATAAAGCTTTGATCTATAAACTTTCCTCTTTTAGTATCAATCCTTCTCTTTGTGATTTCCTTTCCGATCGCTCTATAGCAGCTGTTGCAGACGGCCACCGTTTATCCTTTAAATCTTGTAATAGTGTTGTTTCAAAGGGTCCTATCCTATCCCCAACACTTTTTCTACTTTTCAATATTGATTTCTCTATCACGTCATCACCTATGCAACCGATTCCACACTTCAATACTCATTTTCATTTTGAAAGACGTCCCACTCAAAAGCAACTTAAAGCAACTAACCTCTTATATTTCTCGAATTCCAAAATTGGGACAAAAGAAAGATTTAAAGGTTAACATGTTAACTGATTCTAAAGTACAAACTAAAACAGAGAAATCTCTTTCAAATACAAGGAAAATTATGAAAGAAAAATTAAAAGTTCCTGGAAATAAAAAGAAAGTTCTTAAAGGTAATCTCTCGCTAACTGAGTGCCAACTATTTAGGTGAGAAACTATTTTTAAAGAAAACAAAGAGTTAATATTTGAGAGAAATGGACTTAAAGGGGATAAAAAATTGAGGAACCGAGATTCAAGTCAAAATTCAAATAAAAAGAATTTGGACTTTTCTATAGGTTAAAACTCTTTTAAAGTTAATATCTCACAAATTTCTAAAATCAAAGTAAATTGGTAGACATTCTCTTCCATAGTTTTAAAAGAAAACAACGAAATAAGCAAGAAAGCATCCAAATATGAGTCGAAGACAAAATTAACAATGTAAATAGAAAAGCGATTTCTTTCAAAAAGATAGGGAAATTTTTTTAAAACAGTAAAAGAGAACCTCTTTATTAAGAAAGAAGGAATAGTATTCAAGAAGTTATAAAACACTTGAAAACAAATTTTTTGCGAAGCAAAGTTAAAAAGGAACAAAGAGAGAAAAGTACATTTCGCAAAAAGAAGTTCTAATATCAAAATAAAGAAAGTGCACAAGAGTGCAAAACATGGAGGAAAGAAAGATGAAAAAATATGATAAAATCCTTAAACATACTAATTTGTATAAAGAAAGTGTAAAAGAGGATAGAGTTACATTCTATATTTTAATTGCACTAAGGAAGTTGCATTTAGGTTTTATATTTGAATTTGCATTAAGTGAGTTTTGAGAATCTTTTCGACCATGAAGAAATAAACTTTCAAAATTTTAAGGGAAAAGGAAAATTTTATATATGTAGAATTGAAAAGTTAAAAAATATATTTATTTCAATGCGAAGGGAAGTGTTAAAGTGTTGCAACATTTTAAATTCATAGCCGCGCATGCGTTGAAAGGAAGTGATTTTGCGGCATTTGCAACTAATATTTCATTAGTACAGGTCACATATTTTGTGATAAAGAAAAAAAGATAAATTTAGAGCTAACTGCGTTATGTAGTATAGTAAATAAAGGACAATCAAGTCAGTGAAGGCTAATACCAATAAAGGGTTTTGGAAAGCGTATGTATCCATTTATTCCCCTCATGGGACCAAACTTGCTGGGAGTCAAAAATCTTTCGGAATTGGGAAGTGAAAGATGTTCAAATCGCCAACTTTGCAATAACGACAACATTTCTAAATTCTCAATCATAGAGGATTTAATATATTCTATATGTGTATATTTATCTTTCTCTCTTTTTCCCAAGATTGGGAAAGAGGTGCGCTACAAACATCGAAAAGAAAAGCAGTAGGAGAATATGACAAATGTTGACAAAAGTCTTACCGCCCCCTCTGTACCATTAATTAGTGAAAACTCGTCACAGACAGAAAATCCACCCTAGAGCTTCATGGGACCGCGACGGACCCTCACTATGGTAAATCGTCAATGTAAAATGTAAGGGTTCATCCCTTGGCCCAGGTGGGCCACAACCATGCCCACATACAAAACCCCGCCATTCTCTCCTATCATGCACCTTTATTCTCGCCTCTGCCAAACTCACATTTCTCTCCTTCAGACATTCGTTCACCGACTCAATCCACTTTCTCTTCGGTCTCCCAGCCGGTCGGTTCCCAACACACTCTCCACTATACATCCGCTTAACCAACCAACTATCATTCATCCTTTCCACATGACCAAACCATCTCAACATTCTTTCATTTATTCTCTCATTTACCCTTTCTTCACACCACACAACTCTCTAATAAGTTCATTCCTCATTTTATTAATTCTTCTCACACCTAGCATGCCCCTAAGATTGTCCATCTGAACACATTGAACTTTAGATCTATACTTCTTATTCCAGACCATAGTCTCACTACCATACAATAACACAGGTAACAACATACCCTCATGTAAGACCCTAGCGCACTCAAGACTTAGTCCCTTTACATCATTAATTGCACCAGCAACCTTCGTGCCATTCAGAACTTTCCTACTACTACAGGTCTGCAAATATCCGTTCCCTTCTCGTAACACATACCCTGAATATTTTAAACTCAGACACTTGTTCCAGCTGCTCACCATCTAACATAACTTCACACCGAGGACTGTTCTCACTCATAACCATAACCTTACTCTTATCTACGTTTACTTTCAAATTCCTCCTTTTACACACCCTGCCAAATCTCTCTACTAATCCTCTCAAACTCTCTTCAGATTCACCACACAAAACCAAATCATAATAGGTAGGGCACCGTCCACTCATCTCCATTCTCATCATTTTCTGGCACCAGGTTTCTTCCATATAGTCCCCACCTCAGTTATTTTCTCACTTGTGTAACATGACGAGAAGAGAGAGCCACAGGAAGAGAAGAAGAGAATGCTGATAGCATGCTGGCGAAAAGAAGTATGCCCAGTGATGAAAGCGAAGACCATCCATATACGATTGAATAACCAAGGGACATAGCACAACTGCCACCACTCCTTCTATTGATAAAACCAGTCACCATTGACACCATTTATTCCACACACGCTTCGCTATCGTCATACATACTTTTCATTCAGAAGCCTAACACCAACACCATATATCACTAATACCTGCCATAAGGCGCTTCCCTATTAAAACTCATACTACGCCTGTTGCAAATCCATAAAACCTAAATACAATTTATTCTTCTTCTCCCTCATTTTCTCAATCATTTGTTTCAATGTAAAGATTTGATCCACACATCCTCAACCACTTCTATATATAAACGCACCTTGTTCTTCACCAATCAGTCCTTCAGTCACTCGGCGCACTCTTTCGACCAAAATACCAAAGCACCATACCTTCCCTACAACACTCCATAAACTTATTCCCCTATAATTTTTACAGAGTTCCCCTTTCTCCCTTACCCTTATATAAGGGTACTATTACCCTCTCTCCTCCAACCCCTTGGAACTATATACCCTCCATAAACGCTTTGTGACACAACTTCCAAATCCAATCAATCACCATCTCGCCTCCGTTCTTGATCATTTCACCAGTAATTTCATCTATACCTGCAGATTTACCATTCTTCAACTTTCTCACTCTACCCATTACCTCCTCCTTACTAATAACCTCATCCCCAAAATACCTATTCCTTCTTGCACCATCAAACCCACACACATTCACTATCACCTCTTCATTACTGCCAATATTATGCAGATTCGAAGTGTTCCTTCCACACTCCCCTCACATCCATTTCATCAGTTACAAAAGCACCATCCTATTCATTATTCTAAGCAGATTCCCCTTATTCTCATTCTTAACCTTTCGCGCTTCCTTCAAGAAGAGCTTCCTATTCCCTTGTATGTCCCCATTCATCCTCCTTCCAAACTCATTTACCTCTTGTTTTCTCCTACGTATGCACCTTTTAGTATTTCTTTTTCCTCCTTATATAATTCCAAGCATCTTTCTTTTGAAACTTCATCATTTGCTTTTTAGTACATTCAACCACGCTTCTTTTTTACCTTTAACCGCTTTCATCACCTCTTCATTCCACCATTCGCTGTTAACATTCTTACTTCCTACTTTCTCACAGAAATCAATCACCTTGCTACTAACAATTGCTTCCTTCATTTGCCCCAGATTTGGAATTTGTTCAGTATCAACAATTTATTCTTATTCTGTTCTTGCAGACGCTCTTACATACTTATCTTATTGTCTTGTTCACTTGCTTCTCACTCTTTGTTTTTCTGCACCTCCCTTGTTTTACCTTCCTCTATCCATGCTACACTAACTTAATTTTACGTAGAACAACAAAATGACTTGATATTCCCATACTACAACGTCACTGATTTAACATCCAACACATACTTCAACAGCTCCTTCTTCACAACACGAAATCAATCATACTTTTCACTTCGATACCATCTCTACCTACACCAACTCTAGTATACTTATGGATACTCTTGTGTTTAAAGAAAGTATTACTCACACACATACCTCTCTCTTCACAGAAATCAATCACCTTCCTACCATTCTCATTTTCTCCCGACACCCAAAACCACCTGTTATACCATCCCTTTTTGATCACCTATCCAACCATTCAGATCCCCCAACACTATCAATCTGAAGCTCCTACTCACCCCATCCAGAACATCATTCAGATTATCCCAAAAAATCGTACTCTCTTCAACGTTTCCCTCAGATGGACCATACGTCACAACCACACATACCTTGACCTTTTCAAACTTAAATTTAACCATTAGAATTCTAGGACTCACACACACAAAGTCTACCATAGCTTTGTACCACAGGTCACTCATCAAAATTGCAACTCCTTCTCTCCCTCTCTCATTCATTTCCACACCAGCACACACACATTTCACACCACACCACTTATTTTCACCATTTCCTTTCATCTTTGTTTCAGTCACAGCGAGCAAATCAAATTTGCCCTTTCTAAATACATCCATCACCTCTCTCCTCTTCTCCTCAACATTTATTCCTCTGACATTCCATGTACCCATACGATTCATACAATTTCGCCGAAAATTAGAAGGCCGTTTACGGCGATCACGACCATCTCCGAGGCGTGCATCAGCATTCCTAGCAAGAGATAGGTGGTAGTGGGCAGCCAACCCAACTACCACCGTCCCTTAGTCGCCTTCTATGACACGCAGGACATACGATGTGGGCAATTCTTTCTCCCCACACACAGGGATATGAGTAGTAGGGATGTCTGTAAGGTGTTATCTAGAAGAGGGGTGTGTACTTTAATCTATGTATATATATATATATATATATATATATATATATATATATATATATATATATATATATATATATATATATATATATATATATATATATATATATATATATATATATATATATATATATATATATATATATATAAATATATATATATATATATATATATTATATATATATATATATATTAAATTAATTAGGTGGACACTTTGTATGCAAATTGTTCGACGTTTTTACTCCCTTCACTGTTGGTTTAGTTTATATAATGTACAAGTGCTTTAAGTTGGTGTCCCTCCACAAACCAAATTCAAGCAGACCAGCCAATTCAGAAAGGTAAGTTTGATGTTTTTTTCTTTCATCAACTTCATTTAAAACAAGAGCTTTAAAAAAATTTATTTTATTTATTTTAAAGGTATATTATATGTAAGTGGAGGAAGGAGGATGTCAGTGATTCCTATGAGTATTTGTACAAAATCAATTCGCGATTGCGTGAATTTGGAAACCTTTCCGAACAAGATGTTGTTGAAATTGTTCCATTGGAAGTTCTTCTAGAAGACGAAGAATTTTATCAGTACATATGTGACTCTAATAATGTGTAGGTTGCTTTAACTTTTTTGTTTTAGCACGCAATATGTTAAAAGGTTACACTTAACATCTTTGATTGTTTTTTAAAGTTTTGGTGAAAGACAAGTCGTTGGTTTGCAAAAGATTAAAGCATTTTGTCAAGACCCTTCCCTCTTTGAAGATCAACAAGCAACGCTTAGGAAGGAATGTCTTTCATTTTGGCAATTGCCTGACAGGTAATTGTGACTTTACTTATAGCATTTATTAAATTTTAATAATATAATTATTAAAATGAGAAATTACTTGAAATTTATGAAATGGTCTTTGGGTTCAACTTATTTATTTGTTCAGGTCTAGAGTTGCCCCAGAAAGGAGGGATCCTAAGACTAAAGTTAATGACCTTATATCGCCTACATTACTTGGTGAGTAATAAAATTTAACGTTGTACCGATGTATTAATTTAGTTGATGCCGATTAATTAGTTTTTATTATATTAACTAGAAACATTTGATAAAACTGTGAATGGTAATTTTGATAAAACTTTGAAAGCAATCTTGTATCGCAAAGTAAAATAAAAATTAAGGAATAGTTCAAATATATTTCTGCCCATTTTTTTGATAGCCAATGTAAGAGTTAGTCAAAGCTAATGTGTCTTGTTAATATCATCCCTTATCAGTGCGATTAGATATTCTTATTAGGTGAGAGACCCGAATGGATTAAATATGGAAACTGATCTACTGCTTAGATTAAAACTTTGAACAAAACTTTTATTAAACGTAATTTGAATGATGTGAGTTAATATTATGTACAGCCGTGGTATAGTCATGTTTTTGTGATTCCTTTTTGGGTTATGTGGATCATCGAAGCTGAGAAATATACTTTTTCTGGAAACCTTAATAAAAAAGGAAAAAGATACTATAGGCTGAAGTGAATTTACAAAGTGAATGAAAAATGACAAGAGAACAATCAAAGAATATTGATGAGTGATTTGACACTGTGGAACAAGTCCATCATCAAAATCCATCATCATCCTCGACCTCATATAACTAAATGTTTCTCCAAATTAGAAACCATGAGTTAGCCTCATAACATCATGTTATACTATTTTGTTATACTAATATTATAGATCTCTATTCGTAGAGAATGAGTTGTATAAGTTAGGCTGAGTAAGAGTAAAGAAATGAATAATGAACAAAAAAAAAAAATAGAAGATAGATAAAATAATAATAAATCGAAATTAAAAATAGGAAAGTTATCTAGAAGTTATCTAAAGTATCTAAAAGTTGCGCATTGTGGAGTTGTGAAAATAAAACCTCATACATCCACCAGGTAAATAAAAGAACGTTCTGTCCTGCTTCATCAGCATAGACTCATAGAGAACTCAAGAAAATAACGTATCTTTAGCAGCAATGAGATTACTCAAATAACACCTATACATGGCACACATTAAACAACTGGTTTCTGCCACATAATTTTTCCGAAAGCCATTCATAAATTTACATCAAAAATTAAAATAGTTTAAAAAATTAAAGAGCATATGTAGTCACAGTTTCTGCTTGACTTTTATAATGTAGAATAAATAAATATTGATTCTAACAATAATTTAGAAAAGTAGATGAAAAATTTAAAAAAAAATGTTCAATGCCTAAATTAAAAATTTGTATTATTTTTAAAGTTTTACAATTATAACAAAAAAAAAATCCCGAATATATTCCTCATTTGGTAAACCAACTCGTATCCAGAAATTGGAATAAAATATCATATATATATTATAGTATGTATATATATATATATAAAAATATATATAGTAAAAGTATATATAAGGATATATATAGATATATATATTATATATATAGTATATAAGTATATAATATATATATATATATATATATCATATATATATATATAATATCACTCATCAAATAAATATATTAATATTAATATTGATAATATGACTATATGTATATGCGTAATATGATAGTCTTGCAGTTAATAAGAAAAAAAATATCTATCATTTGGTAAACCTCGTAAATCCGAGTTGCCATTTCGCCTAATGACTGAATAAATAAAGAATAAAATTGGCGCATCTTTCGAGAACGCGGAAAAATAACCTCAAAATTTGTAGTCCATCATTTCTTGGAGAAAAGACGAGAAGCGGTCCATCTCAATGTTTCGAAGGGGCCGAAGACGCATATATATATATATTAGTAATATATATGCATATATAGTATAATATATATTATAATATATTAAAATATATATATATATATATAATATATTAATATATTATATATATATATATATAATATTACATAGTATATATATAAATAATATATATATATATAGTATATAATATATATATATATAATATATATATATATATATAGGGTATAGTTAGGGAGTTGGTTAGTTATATTGTCTGGGTGTTTATGATTAGTAGGGTTTAGGGATGGATTAGTGTAGTATTAGTGGATGGGGTTATAGATATATGTATTAGTTGGAGAGTGAGGTATTTTTTATTTATTAGTATGTTCATATAGATATATATAATATAAGTATAAATATAATATATATAATATATATGATATATGTGTATTTATTATAGTATATATTATATTATAATATTGATATTATATGATATATATGATATATATATATATATATATATAATAGTAGCAATATTATTATATATGTATGTTAATAATATAGTATATATATAATAATAATAATATTATATATTATATTATATATATATGTCACAATGACAATGATATCGGTCGTTTAACTGGAAATTTATGTAAATTGAATTCTTTATTTAGTTGAAACATAAAAACAAAAACACAATAATATATATAATTGGACATCAAAATATTAATTGGGTCCAAAGAAGGGAATTTCTTAATGAAGCTAGAAATACTAGAAAATGCTGGTAATGACTTGATTTCAATAGAATATAATCGTTTGATGAAATGGAAATAGTCTTATAGCAGGCTGGAGAGCCCAGAGCCGTAACCCCGGAACCGAGCCAGAGCCGGAGAAGCAAAGTTTTTGGGTGAACTGCAGTTTAGAGGTAAAAATATAAGTTTTGGGTAGAGCAGGATGCTCTAAAAAAATTATCTAATGCAATATGGTGGAGTTTTAAGGAGAAGCAGGGACCATATTAATTTTTAAAAAAAATGACTGAACAAAGCGATCCCCGTGGTGACTATAAAATAGTTCTGCGATCCGGCGTTAGAGCCTGGGAAACAAATTACGAATATATATATATTATATATATATATATATATATGATATATATATTTATATAGATAATAGATATTCTATAAAGTATTATATCTATATATACTATATTATACTAGTATATATATATAGATATTAATATATATATATTAAAAAATATTAAACTATTAAAACGATACCAAGAAAGAATAAAGTAAAAAATCAAAAATCATCGCCAAATTCAATTGGGCTTTACGTGTCTAATAATAGCGCATTTAACATGTATTATAAGATTTTCCCAGTAATATAATCTATAACCCAAGTTGGTCATTTTTTGAGGCCTAGCAAACTTTATCGAAGATCTATTAAATATTGTGTAGAAGATAGCAAAACCATGTTGTTGCTTATTAAGTTCATTTGGGAAAGATAGAACGAGAGGTCACAGCAAATAATTGCAAAATTTTCTGAATGAATTTGCAATAATCCAATATACTATACATCTCCCATTTCGAATTAACATATTCCCGATTTTGAGTATGCATTCATGAGTAATAGCTGATGCTGGTCAAGATAGTGTTTTCGGTTAATTGTGGGCCTGTGTGATGCATTAGCAGAAAGTGTAGTATTAGTAAGGATTTTCAGTGTGCTTATATAGACCTTTTCTGATCGCTTTCAATAATTATAGTGCAAGGAATGAAGCTGCTACTTTTAGGGGCAGTAAAATATACTATTACACCTTTTAAGTTATCCTTTTCATATCGTGTAGCGTGAAATATTGGGGAAGAAGTAGCAACTGAACATTAGAAGATTTACTTGCTGCGATTTTGGTATTATGAGATCATTATATAGCCTTTTGTAAAATTAAATTAATTGCTGATGTCTTCTCATGCTTTGCCTTGATCTGATGGCATAAAAATTTTTATAAACTAGCATCTATGCATACATTCCACAGTTTGAGTGTGGTTAATGAGTTTGAACTGAAGAGGAGGTGACTATGATAGAATTATTAATGCAACATATGAAGTTATAAACATAGGTTCACAATGACTAGAGCTAATAGATAAGCTAATAATAGGAGATAACTTTAAATAAAATGCAGCTTAAAAATATTTAAGTAATTACGAATGCTTTGCAAATATAACTTTAAGATTAATGCACATTGTTTGAATTGAAAATGATCCTGTGTGTTCCATATTAAGTCATATTGGTGTCTAAACCTGAATTAAAACATTTCTACCGTGACATTAAGAGTCATTTTGGGTTTCTCTTTTGATTATTTGAAATGCAGGATATCTAGTCAACAAGAGTTTGGGATTTGAACTCAGGAAAGGAGAATGACAATAGAATATTACATTATTGCCATAAAATGATGATTAGTAGTTCAGGACGAAATAATATTTCCGTAATCGTTTGAGTTTAATTGTCGATTAAAAGAATCTGAAGAACAACCTGAGAATAAAAAGAGAGAGAGAGAGAGAGGAGAGAGAGAGAAGAGAGAGAGAGAGAGAGAGAGAGAGAGAGAGAGATACTGCGTGATGAGCGATGACTGAGTGAAAGAAGTGAGATCTGGTGCGATGTATTGAGGAACGGATGTTTGAGTACTCTCGTGTTGTTGTTTATATTCTATAGTGACCAAAGATCTGCTAGTAGGAGTATTGGTTTGATTCTGATTATTTCTTAAAATATCAGAAAGTGAAGACAAAGTGTTGAATGAGCTGACAGAGGCGTGTAGGTGTTGCTTAATAAGCTAGTCTGGGGGCCTGATCATAGAGGATATATTATTTTGTTAGAGAATGCGATACGATAGTTGTTTTTCAGTAGTTGAATAGATCGATATTTTGCATGATGTTTCACTTAAAAATAACATCCTTACTAAGTCTGTTCCTTTCAGAAATTAGTAAATCAAAAGCCAGTATGTAAATTTCATTTCAGCCAGTGCAGTGTTAGTATACCAAATATAGTTCATGGCAAGAATTGTCTCGTATATTGTTGGGAAGAAAACTGGAAAGTAGCCTGGTGACAATAAGAGTTTATGTCGTCACCAGTTTTATAGAATGTAGTGTCGGATTAACTTAAATTTCACCATTAGCTAATGCATAAAAAGCCCGAAATTTACTTCACAGTAAACTGGCCCATAGTAAAAAGTAAATCTCAACCCGTTGAATTAATAGTTATAGATAAGCATTGTAGATTTATTCAAGTCAAGAATAGCGGGAATGAGATTGTTGTGTGGAACAGTTGAGATTCATTTATCTAAAGGTTAGCTGCGTTTCCTCTTAGAAATAAAAAGTCAGAAACTGTAGTCAATGCTTTAAAAATTTAAGAGTATGCCTTCATTTTTGAGTTCCCAATTAAAATATTATCGATAAGTCAGAATTACTACGGAACCTTTCAGGGCGCTTCTTGAAAAATACACATATCAAACATAAAACCACGAAGTACCTCCGCATTCATCCAGTTACATGGGCGTGTAATTGTATAGAGGATAATAGATATCGGAGACGAACGTTAAAGTACGATCATTAATTGGCCTTTACAATCATCAACATGGGACATTTTATTGTACCAGATGTGGTGACTCGCATGATTATTTGAAGTTTCAACTTTCATTTCGAATCAAACGCAGTCCATCCTAGTTTGTATTTCTATGGAACAACAGCTCTCTTCCCGCTTATTTGAGTACGAAAAGATGTTGGTCTATGATATTGGCGGTGACTATTTGACAGTGAAGTCAGAAATAAGATTTAAACCTGTGAGTTGGTGAGAGGTTCAGCTGGTCTTTAAAGCACAATTGAAAAGGAAAAAATGCAAGCAGTAAGTTTGATAGTGTGAGTTTATATGATAGCTCCCATTTTTTAGATTTAAACATCTAGCATAAATGATACATATTGAAATCTACAGAAATATACTAGGTAGAAGGTTGAAAATGATTGACAATGAAATAATTAAAGCATACGAGAGATTGGTATGTCAACTTAAAACGCATATATTTTGCGGTCTTTAAAATACATAAGAGTCACTCGATGATACAAATTGTAAGATTTTGTTCTGATGTATATATACTAGTATATAGATATATATATAATGATTACTTTCATTACCGCCATTATTTAGTATTATATAAATAGTATATAGATTATATATTAAATAGGTAAGTATATATATATATGATTAATGTATATATACTATATAGTAAGGAAGGGTGAGTAGATTTGCCGACGGCATTTTTAGATGAATTTTATCAGCTATTGTGAGTGAATGGTTTTTTATGAGGTTACAAGAATTGTTATATCTGCGATTAAAGACAATAA
This sequence comes from Trachelipus rathkii, assembly GCA_015478945.1. NCBI lineage: Eukaryota > Metazoa > Arthropoda > Malacostraca > Isopoda > Trachelipodidae > Trachelipus > Trachelipus rathkii. The sequence goes on along the minus strand of JABUQX010013098.1, from coordinate 58,513 downwards.
AATCTTGGAATGTATACAAATCCCGGCAAGAATAAAGTGTTTGGACGTAGATTTGCTTAGGAGACGAAATTGAGCAAATGTATTACCGTTAAGTAGTCTGATAATATATGAATAGAAGAAACAAGAATAGAGGCTGTCGAGTGGGGTGAGTTGACTGAAAACAAGAACAGAGGAATGGTAGCAATATCAGTTGGATCGTTAGACAATAGTACGTGTAAGAATATGACAATGGAAAATAGTTGCAATTGACCAAATTTTGATAATTGTGCGTAAATCTGTAAATGTCCGTTTCGTATGGTAATGTAATTGCATAACCTATATGTTACAGAATCGGTATGTTGTTGAGAAGATAATCGAATCAAGTGACAAATAAAATTATGTAAACCAATTCTTAATTAAGAGTGTAAGGTTATTTGATATGCAATGAAGTTGCTAAAATAGAACTTAATAAACTAGATTGGTAGATTCGAATTAAAGTTTTGGTTATTTATTGTTGTTTAGCTTTTCTCTTTATAGCAATGGAGGCTTTATGCGCCAAAGGGATGAGAGCAGAGATAGTTAATAATTGTAGTACATGGCCCTTTTGTGGATGCCTTGTGCAGGTTGCGGCATATCTCTTATCCGGCCTATACAAGTAATGTGTGGGCATGCAATAAGTGGATCCAGGAAGAAGTAATTTTGAAGTATCATAATGGGTGATCTAAAGAAGCTATAAATCCGCGATCATATTATTCCAGTTCTCGGCACTGGTGTTAACTTTGCTAGATATGGTTATTCATGAAATAATGTGAGATGGGTCACGAATAACTGATGTGTCGTCAGAAAGTCTGATCAATATGTGCATGACAACAACAATTCAGAAGTTGTTAATTACAAAAGAAATGAAAAAATATCATATTCCAACCAGTAATTATTTTGGACCTTACGTAGTACAAGTAGATTTCTTTAAATAGTACTCAAATAGCGCTCTTCAATTTACAATTCTAATTCAAACCTGAATAAAGCAACATGCATACTCTGATCAAAGTCAGCAAATATCTTAAAACTGTGTAATAATTAGAGGGTGCGTGCTGACTGAGCAAACGTCGGAACAATGTGGGTATTTCTTCTTACCGAGCTTTCGACAAAGGTTATCGTTTTGTGGAAAATTGCCAGATTTAAAATAACGAATTGTAAAAGAATTAAACTCGAAGGTTTATTTCACACACAATCTAGAATTGCTAACGTAGATGATTAGTCATTCAGTTTGTCCCTTGCAAAAGCCATTAAACTGCGATTGGGAATCGAATGAAAATAAGGTGCAAATTGTTGGGTTACGATAAAAGCCTACAAAATGAAATTATGGTCTACTTTTGCTTCCCCTTTCAACCTAGTAGACAAGCCTTAGAAAGGAAAATAACATTATACGAATAATTAGACTCCATAAGTACTAAATTTCCGGTATCTATATAGCGTGTTTGAACAGAAAGAATTCAATGAGATTGAGTGACAAACATTGAAATCAACTGTGAAAAAAATGAGTCGCTATGGCTGCTCTTTAAACAGAATATCAGAAGCGTAGCTATAGAAATTTCTTTAGAAAGGACGAAGTCTCAATATTCAACATATGTCGTAGTAACCAATATGAAAGTGTTATATACATGATATGTGGATAAATAGTAGATATATATATTCATATGTATATATAAATATAACGTATAATAATATAGTATCTAAATTTAATATATATATAGTGATATATTTGATCATTGGATCTAATATACTATAACAATCAATAGATATAAATTATAATATAATATTAGTGATGAGTTGTGAATATATGAAATCTAATAAGATAATAAGCAGCTTAGTAGTATAAAAAAATATTATACTGATATGTTAGGAGTCATAGCAGAGTAAATTTTATAATTGTCAAGTGTCACACCACATCTTTTTTCAACAAGATAAGGGTAAATGAAATATTCCGTCTAAATATTTTAAACACTGCTCAACAGCAGTCATCATTTTTAAATATGAATAACATTACATCTTTGTAAGAAAAAAATATATCATATATTAATGCAGCTGAATCTTTGAAATAAAAAAGAAAAATCGTAATTCTCACGGCTAGTCTAATTCAGGCCAAAGCTTGGTAATGACGTACCTTAAAATGTTTTAGTAAAGCAGTTACAATTTGGTCTCGTAAAGAACATTACAAGAAGAATATTACGGGTTAGTTAACTGATTTCATTTGGTAATATATTTTATTGATTAATTATTATTCTATTATAATTATTCATGATTATTATTTAGCTGTTATTATTTTTGTATTACCTGTGAATTATGTATTTATTATAGATTTATTTATTATATAGTTAGACAGTCATCTTATTAAGGTGGGTTGCTTGGAACAAAGATTTATGGGTTGTATATTGATTATCTTTAAGTTGGTTTTTGATTTCTGACGTAAATGGCCCGTCATATATGAGTAAGTAGTAAGTATAGCTTAGTTTTATAATATATATATATATTTATATATATAATTATATATTAATATATATATATTATATATATAATAGTATATATATATATATTATTTTATATATATATATATATATTATGAAAACCACAAGGAAAAAAAAAAAACGGGTCCATGAGAGCATTTTCTGATTATTCTGGCACTTTCAAAGGGTAATATAATATATATACTATATATATATTATATATAATGATATATATATAAATATCTCGTCTGTTTTTAGTATTTTTATTAGTATTATTATATATTTTATATATATTTAAATTTTATCAAAAATACTATGTGTTTCCTTTTCACTTTTTTATTTTTTTTCCCTTTCTCTATTGAACATCTAGTGTAAATTGCCAGTGAGTAGATATTCGTAACATGAAGGAAAATTGGATTGCTATGGGAACCATATATATAACGTTAGTATGAAAGAGTAAAACCCCGCACCCTAACTTGTTCCCTCAATCCACGAATGAAAGCTCGGCACAGTAAAAAAAATCCACCTAGTGCTTCGCAAGACTGCGACGAGCCCTACTGAGTATATCCATCGTCAATGGGGTTCATCATCCTGTGCCAGCCCCACAAATGATATCCCTCTCCCCAAAACCTCGCTCTTATTCCACGCTTATAGTTTCCAACTACAAAACATTAACACCGTAACAACATACAAATACCCTCATCGCAAAAACCTTCGTACTCAAGCTAATTAAATCTTTTCAGGCTACGAAGCCTTTACCATCCCCAGACTTCTTCCTACCATTCATTTCTATCCAAAGTCAGTGCTTTACCCTCTTCATTCTCTTCGTTCCTACCAAGAATCAGTGCTTCACAATTGCTCATCATAAAATGAATCTATACTTTCAAATTGCAGATGCTCTTTTCCACATCCTCTGCCAAGACCTCTCTAGGCCAATTCTCTCAAACTTCTTCAGAATGTCGCCACAAAACCAAAATCATCACCGTACAAAAACAGGTGCAACCTCCACTCTTTCCGATCTCCATTACCGTTAACTACCTTACCCCTGCCACTTCTACCTTGTTACACATTCAAATCTAAGTCAATTCACAAATCTTCCTCCATCTATCATTACACCGCAATTCTATCTCATACTGCAGATTTTCATGCCCTCAAACTTCTCAATCTACCTAAATTATCTCCTCCACTAATTACCTTCATCCCCAAAATACCTATTTCCTCTTACGCCATTGAACTCAATCCACATTCGCTATCACCTTCACTCTGCCACTTTTATGTAGAATTTCGAAGTGTTCCTCCACACTGCTCAGCCACACCATTTGAATCAGTTACGAAGACCATCTCGTATTTCATTATTCTATGAAGATTCTCCTTGCTCCCCCTTCTTAACCTTTCGTGCTTCCATTCCAGTAAGAGCTTCTATCTCCGTTAGATATATATATATAATATCTATTATAATTATATTATATATATATATAATATAATATATATATATATAATATAAGATATATATTATATATATGTCATATATATATAATAATATGTGTGTGTGTGGTGCGTGTGTGTGTGTGTGTGGCGCGGCGCGCGTGTTGTGTGTATTGTGAGAATGTTATTGCTTGTGTGGGTGTGGTTGCTGTCTGTACCAAAGCTGTAAGGAAAAAACGCAACACTCCAAAATTAAAATGAATCATTGTACTGAACAGAGATAAAAACTCGTCCTTTTAACAATGAATGAGGCGTAAAAGATCACAAGTTGTTGTCAAAGTGTCTTAAAACAAATTACATGTTCGACTAGGTTCAAAAAAAAACAGCTTTATAAAAACCTTAAAGACTCCCCCAAAGCCCCAAAAGACTTCATAGTCTTATTTCATATCCTCAATACCCAGTAAGCATGCCCCATCCCCTCTTCCTCCTTTCTTCGACGACTTATACGTTCCGCTTAATATAAGAATTCAAAATCTCATTGGGTTTCTCGATTTAGAAACCACGAAACGTAGGATTGGATAATAAAAGATAAATTGAGTTTTGAGTCTAATGTGATAAATACTAGTAATCGATGGCTGCGTATATCACAAGTTCACACACACCCCTTACATCATACATAATCTAAACAACATCAAGCATAGCGTAACAGAAATATTGGATTTAAAAGATCAACAAAGCCAACCAATGGATAAAATACGAAATGTGAAATTGCAACCGATCCATAGTATACAAACCAAACTAAGAGCAGAGTCCTCAATATAATATATATTATAGATATTATATACTATATATAATATATATATTATATATCTTTATATAAATATATATATCGATATAATTATTATATATAATATATAATATATATAATATAATATATATATATAATATATATTTAATATATATCGATAATAATAAATTTATTCTTCGAGACCAATTTAAGCAAAAACGAATGCACAAATAATTCCATAGTCGTAGCTGTCACTTTGTTTTTCAATTTGGCGCGCAAAATTGTCGTTACAAGGGAATTAGCGCGCTATAAGAATTCGGCATTTTTAGCGCACTAGAAGTAAAAGGGACTACAAAATCGCTCTATTCGAATCGTGCTAAACGTCCATACAAATTAACATAAAAACTAATAATATATATATATATTATAATATATTATATACAGAGTATGTACATCTTTATGTACTTATTGTTTATCATACACATTTTAATCTTCATAAAAAAAAAATTCTTATCTATTTTTATCAATAAAATTGGAAAGTTGTTTTTTAATGACATCACATAATGACGTAATTAATAAAGTTAGAATCATTATTGAAACAAGTTCTAACTTTAATAATAATTTTTTAACAAAATTTAGCAATATAATGTTATAAGTGAATGTTATTTTTGTTTTATAATAGATATATATATATATGTATATATATAAATCTTTAGTATATAGAATAAATTTAATATATACACTTAATATTAATAGTATAACATATTTATATATAGGTATAGATCTATACACCAGAAATTATATATATATATAAATATATATATATAAATTATATAAATATCTATGATATAAATATATATAATATATAAAATATATTATATATATGTCTGGACTTTTCTGTTTGCATTTTTCATATACCACTATAACTGTGTGCCCCAAGCCCCTTTGTTTTCTGATTGACGTCGAGTTGGTAAAGAAAGTAAAAAATTTACACTTTTAAGTAGAATATAGTCATATAGATATATATATATATACTAATCTATTTATATATATTTTATATAAGATCTGTAATATATATATATTAATATCATATTATATACTATATAATTAATATATATACTATATCCCGTAAATAAGTAAATATATTATATAATAATATAATATATTATATATATAATATAGATATATATATATATATTATTGTGTGAGTGTTGTTGTTGTGGTTGTGTGGAGGTGTGTGTGTTGTTCGAGGTATGGGTTGGGGCAGTGTTGTGTTGTGCATATTTTCTATTTGTAATTTCTATTTAGACTACGGATATATAACATACTAAAGATATTATTTTAAATATCCATCCTCCAGTCAGCTGGACCTTTTAACAGTTAAATCACAAAACGAAAAGAGCTCAAAAAAAAGAAAATGAGAGAATAATAGATAATAATAATAAATAATAATCTTAATATAATAATACTAATAATAATAAAAAATTAATAATACAAATAATGAATATATAAAGATAATAGTAATAATAATATAAAATAATATAATAAAATAATATAATAATAAAAAATAACAATAATAATAATATATAATAAAAAATTATAAGATGATTATATTTTCGATCATAATATTATCATAATATATATAATAATAAGATTATAATAATAATAAAATATAGGAATCAACATTATTAATTTTGTTTAATAAAAGTTTTGATAATTTCCAATGTTCTGAATATTTATTTCTACACATAATTTAATTTCTTAAAATACTTAGAAAATAATTTACAGAGAAGAGACGAGTATATTTATTTAGCTTTCCCGAACGCAACAGAAAACAATCCTGAAATGTCTTCAAGTATAGAGACGAAACGCGTCCGGAAATCTAAATAAATATATCTCGTTCTTCTCCTGAAATTATTTTTTCTAAGATTATTAAAGGAAATTAAATTATGTGTAGAAATAATTTAAAGACTACATTGGAACATTAAAACAATAAAAACTTTATAATAATATATAATAATAAAAGAAATGAGTTTAATAATCATAAATATAAATAAATTTTAAGAATAACTAATAGATGATAAAATAATAATAATATAATACAACAAACATAATAATATAATAATAATCAACTAATAAAATTATAAATAATTATAATAATAATAATATAATATAATAATAATAATAATAATTTTAAATTTAAAAATTTATTCAGAAATACATGATTACATTAAAAATCTCAAAAATATCATGATATTTTATAAAGCAATAATAATATATTATATATATATATATATATATATATATTATATAATATTATATATATAGTATATATATGTATGTTATATATATATATATATATATATATATATATAATATATATATATATTTTATAATATATATATGATATATTATATATTATATTATTTATGTAGTTCACGTTTGGCTCAGTGGGTTAAGGCGAGCTTTTTTGGCTCGCCTTCAAGAACGCGAATTCCCTCTCAGTTATGGGTTCGGATCCTCGTTCGCTACGTGAACATACAAAAAAATTGTTGTCAGTAGGAGATTTCTGTAAATATTTACGTATTGCGGTTTACGGCATATAGTGTAATTACACTAATCTCAATAACACCAATACATCAAGCCAACACATACAACATAACAATCTATTCACATACAAATCACACTTTTCACGCTTCACACATTGGAAAGGCCGCGTATTAAGATGCGAACCCACGCCGGCGGTGGCAAGCACTCCGGGACTGCGTTGCGCTGAAGCATTTCTAGCTATCGGGCCTAATATGTTGCATTAAATATATATATACCACTTGGTCAGAAACCATACAGGTACATTCCCTGACCAATTTCCGATCTCGGGATTGAAGCTATGTGGTGAGAAGGAAATGAAATATTATATATATATATATATATATATATATTATATATATATATATATATATATATATATATATATATATATATATATATATATATATATATATATATATATATATATATATATAATAATATATAATAGGTATATATTTATATATATATATATATATATATATATATATATATATATATATATATATAATTTGGTAAGCAAATTAAACCCTATCTCAATGAAACCACGAACTAAACTCATGTAATTTAAAACAATAAAAACGTAAAACAATCAAACAATGTAACAAAGATTTTAAAAAGGAGAGCTAAGATTAAAACTAAACAGACACCAAGCTTTCGACCCCTACACCTGGAGGTCTTTTTACTCAAGGAATTGAGAAATATAACAGGAAAAAACTCTATGAACACTGGACAGCTTTAGTTGGATCGACAAAACTCGTAATGTATTTTTGCATATTTAATTCATATTCAAGTAATGAATTAGTAACTCCATCTCTATATGGGCCACGCCCGATATCCAGGCTGGTCCAGCCACGGGTGGGTTTCTTAATACAGGTTCCCAAGCCTCAAGTGGGTTTTTTAGTACAGGTTCCCAAGCCTCAAGTGGATGTCTTTACTCAGGATTCAAAGCCAAAAGTAATAACTTTGTTTAGGATTGCAAGGACAAGTTATTTTTAGCACGAAATAATGGATTGAAACTTTTAATCGACTCTCATCATAACTTTTTCAGGTAAAGTATATTGTCGTCCCATAGCCGTTAATGTAGGAATTGGAAGATTTTCAATAATTTGATGTTCAGGAACTCAACAGGTATCTTTTCTTGGAGGCCAGTAGAATGAATTAGCTACTCCAAGAGGATGCATGAAGGTATCAAAGCATCTTTCTCGACAACTGACATTTCACAAATGTTCCCAATCCACCATTGGTTTTCGTAAATACATGCTTCATATTGCCCAGACTGGAGATTTGTAATTGGTATATAATCCATACTGGGTCTTTCAAACTTATCAACATAAGCTATGAATGATGATGTATCATTTGACACCCTACTTATATAAAGCCGCTTTTCATCAATGGGTCTGAATTGGTGATTATCTCTTGTTCCAGGAACAGTTTGGCCATCCTGGAATCTTTCTTCTTGAATTGGACTGACTGCATCTATCTTCTTTTGAAATGAAGGAAAATTTGATACCACTCGCATGTTTATCACAAAAATCAAACAAGCTTCGAAGACTTGTTCATCGCGCCAATCTTCTTCTTGTTTCGCCAACTCCATCACATGGAGACTTTCTATGGTTGGTGGCAAAAAAATTCTACTCAGCACTTTCAATGTTAAAATCATTATGGTGGTGGTACAAATTGATTAAATTCTTGTACTAGACTGTTGAACCATCGCTGAAGTGGGAAATATGCTCGATAGGCTCAAATATTTTTTTTAGATATGTGATTAATGTTGTTAAATAAAGGTGAACTGCAATTGTATCATGTCACAGACAGTCACTTATAATGCAGAAGCTGATGCACTCGAGTTCTTCCATATTTTTGTAATATACTATGAATGGGTGTAATGTAGCCCGACTATTTTCCAGTGAAAACTTTGAACTGCATCATGCACAACAAATGAGTAGTTTTCTGCAAAATCCATCAAAATTACTGTTTCCTAGCTCTAGATTTTCTTTTTTCGACTTCAGATACGAAGTTTGATGTTTAGAAATGTAATGATGAGAGGAAAGATTAAAATTTTTTTGCAATCAATACTTCTTTAAAATCTTCCATTGACTGTTCTGTATACAGGGTGTCTCTAGCAGTGTGTAGCCATTGCCTGAATTCAATGATAGCATCAGGGTCATTGTCCTTCAAAATAAGCTTTAAAAAAAACTTTCCAACATTTCTTTTCAAGGACATTTCTCACAGCGCTATCATAAAATCTTTGGGCTCCAATTTACAGACTGTCTTGCCCAGGAGAGATTTGTAATCATATGTAATAGGACTTGCTGCTAGCATCAGTTTGATATTTCGATGGAATATGCTTACACATACTGAATGTGTTCCGGCAAAACCTACAGGCATACACCACTTTGGTTGAAGTTCGCAAAACTTGGAAAATCCAACTTCATGTTTATTTCGATCTTGATAGGCAATGAACATTTCCTTCAGATTGCTGAGCAGTAATCGCTTTTGCATCATTACTTTTTCTGTATTTATTCTAATAGTAATATAATCTTTCTGCCCTGGGCATATTCAACTGAATTCGTCATCTTCATAAAAATGTAATACTTTAATACTTTTTGTTTCACATCATCAGAAAGGTTACATCCTAAATTTTTACTAGGTATGGCCCATATTCCTTTTTCTTTTTTAAGTATTCTGGTGTTCATGACCATTCAATTTAAAACATCAAACTGTTCCATTATCTTGTGAATGGACCAAATCTCTGGAACTAATGCCAATATTTGGATTCGTTCTGTACGGTTTGATGCCTTCATTTTTTGTTGCAATGCTTCAAGCAGCTCATTATAATCTAAACAATTTTCACACTGTTTACTTGTACTGTCCTCAACAATATGATGTGGAAGCAGGTTTGCAACGGACGCAATTTTGTTGGCAAATTCACTTTGTACTTTAGTTACTTTATGCTATGCATAACCAGGTAAATCCCTTTTGCCAATTTTTTGAAATTTCAAAGGAGAAATACCTATACCTTTCAAGCTTGCATTCAATTTTCCAGAAACTTCCATTTTGTCATCAGGGTCCGGTAAAGATTGAATTTCTTGTTCCTTTTCCTTTTGGATCTTGGGGGGTTTCTTCTACATTATATACACAGTTTTCGGCCCGATTTTATATCATTATGTGATGACTCATTTAAATAGTCTGCATTTTGCAAATCGATTGATCGTAAACATTTTTTCACAATGTGATTTTCAATGCGGAAAGAATTGAAGCATTATTTTTCTAAAAATTCGAATTGACTTATAAGAAAAACTTCATGATGAAGGCATACAAGGAATGCTTCATTGATGCTTCTGCTCGAGTTCGGTTTTTCGGGTATATGTCAGAAGATAACAAGGAGTTTCAGAAGCTTGACCTACGCTGCATTGTTTAGTGGGGCCTGCAAGTACTTCGATTCCATTATGTGATTTTCAGAAATCTTATTTTAATTCATAAAATAATTAGCTTTACAATTTTATTAGTTACACTGGTCTGCAAATAAAAAAAAACTTTTTTCGAGCCCTGACACCATTCCTGCTGATTCTTATGTAAAATGACGTCCTGAATCTGAATATGACCCCTGTTTCCCCCATCACCCACCGTTTTCGGGGAGGTCCCCCACCTATTTTTATCACTTTTTGATAATTTGGAGGGATGAAAAGGATTATTTTAGCATTTACATTTCTTCTGAAGGGCTTTAGAGGTGAAAAGTTCTAAAACATGAACATCTGTATCAAGGAGGTAGATTTTGGGGGGGGGGGAGTATTTACCCCCTAAAAGTTAAAAAAAAATAATTAAAAATGATCGATTTTTCCGTTTTTCGCAATTTTTTCAATAATTTTCTACATATTCCAGCTTCCAGCTCCCCCATCTGCCCCCAAACAGCTCCAAATAATAAAAATATAGCTATAGCAACAATAATAAAAATGTAGAGCAAGTTCCGAAGATTCACTGTACCACGCTGGAGCTCTCAATACTTTGCGCACATAGGTTTGCACAGGAATTTTTTGTAGACCTGATACCATTCCTGCTGATTTTTATGTAAAATGACCCCCGTTTCCCCCCCATTATCTTAAAGTTATAAAAATAGGTGGGAGCCTCCCCCGAAAACTGTAGGTGATGGTGGAAAACGGGGGTCATTTTCGGATTCAGGAGGTCATTTTACACAAGAATCAGCTGAAATGGTGTCGGGTCTAGAAAAAATTCCTGTGCAAACCTATGCGCGCGAAGTATTGAGAGCGCCAGCGTGGTACAGTGAATCTTCGGAACTGTTGCTATTTATTTTTATTATGGTTGCTATATATTTTTACTATTTGTTGCTGTTTGGGGGCAGATGAGGGGAGGGGGAGGGGGACTGGAAGCTGGAATATGTAGAAAATTAGTGAAAAAATTGTGAAAAAAACAGTAAAATCGATCATTTTTAATGATTTTTTTTCAATCTAAGGGAGCTACAAATGTTCAAGTTTTAGAACTTTTCACCTCTCTAAGACCTTATAAGAAATGTAAAGGCTAAAACAATCCTTTTCATCCCTCCAAATTATCAAAAAGTGATAAAAATAGGTGGAGGACCTCCCCGGAAAATGGTGGGTGATGGGGAAAAAACTTTTTCTTCTTTCTCTTAGCATCCATTCTTTCCATATGACCAAACAATCTTAATATACTCTTTTTATTCTCTCATTCACGCCTTTCTTCACACCACACAGCCCCATAATAAGCTCATTCCTCATTTTATCACATACGCCCTTAAGAATAATAATACTAATAAAAAAAGTTATTATTAAATGAAATTATAATAATAATAATAATAATCTATCCCCTTCCCCAGATTATTGGTAAGGTGCTCAACATACACTGGAAGCAGAAAAGTTTGACATGACTTAAGTCGAAAGGAAAGTCCCCTCCCCTACCATTCCCTTAAGTGAGAGCTCCTCACAGTCAGAAAAAAATCCCCCCTAAAGTAATAATATTTTTTATTTTTTTTGAGTTGATGTACAGGGACCACCACAGCACACAGATCATGCGGCTATACCATGTCAGTAAACCAACAACAGGGGAAGTGCCTAGCAAAATGACAAAAATCGCGCTGAAAGAATTAAATCTTATACAGGATGTTTAAATCACACAGGAAGGCAAAAACGCTGTTATTTCAGAAATGAGAGGATTCAGAGAGAATACGTGCAAGGCGATGCTAGATAATAATAATAATAAATAATAATAATAATAATAATAATAATAATAATAATAATAATAATAATAATAATAATAATAATAATAATTTCATTTAATATGCACTTTCTCATTCAAAATTTATTTTCAGAAATTTAATTAATTAATTAATTAATATGATAACTGTGGAGTTAAGTTTAGTATGACGAAAAATCAAAATATTTTTTCTCAGATAATCATTTTTTTCAAATATTTTTCCTACCCATGCGTGATAACGAAAATAGAGTTGCCATATCTAACGCATTCTGTTTAGGTCCGAAAACTAGTTAAGATTATGATAAGATTTTTTAAGTATACAGATTTACTGTGTAATTATACTTAGCAAACTTATCCTACCTGAACTTAATTTAGGTCTAAACCGGGAATCGTAACTTTAAAAAAAAAAAAAATAATTTGGGAAAAAAAAATTAAAGGCATTATTCGAAAAAAATGACTATTTTTATATTCAAAAACAAAGAAAGAAAATATTTTTTAATCGACAGTCTGTAAAATTACAGATAATGAATAATAATAATAATAATAATAATAATAATAATAATAATAATAATAAAATAATAAATTAATAATAATATATAATAATAACAATAATAATAATTAATAAAAATAAAATAATATTATAAAATATAATAATTGGTAATAATATATAATAATTTGGTAAAACTTTACTTTTTGAAACCTTGGAACATTTTAGATTTCAACTAAATGTTTTTTCTTTTAATGCTCGTCTTTCTTTACGTGATTTTCTCCCCTGTAAAGAAAAGCTTCTAAACAAAGGTCTAAATGTATTTAAAAAAAAAAAAAAATTTAAAATTCCATAAAAATATTTAAAACTGATCGTCATAATATTATATATATAAATATATATATATAATATATATATATATATATATATATATATATATATAATATATATATATATATTATTATATATATATATATATATATATAGTATATATATATATATATATATATATTCATATATATTATATATTATATATATATATGTATGTTATATATATATATAATATTAATATAATATATATTATATATATATATATATATATATATATATAATATATATTAGTATAGTCGGTAAAAGAAATGCCTGGGGGAGAGAAATGTGAGTTTGGCAGAGGCGAGAAGAAAGGTGCATAATAGGAGTGAATGTCGGGGTTTTGTAAGGGGGTATGGTTGTGGTTGTTGGTCGAAAGAATACGTCGAGTGACTGAAGGACTGATTGATGAAGGACAAGGTGCATTTAGAAGTGGCAGAGGATGTGTGGATCAAATCTTTACATTGAAACAAATGATTGAAAATGGATAAATGTATTTAGGTTTTATGGATTTGCAAAGGCGTATGATAAGGATTAATAGGGAAGCTCTATGTCACAGGGGTTAGTGAATATATAGTGTTGGTGTTGCTCTGATGGAATCCAAAAGTATGTATGACGATAGTGAAGCTTGTGTAAGAATAAATGGAGTTGAAAGTAATTGGTTTAATATTAATAGCCGAGTGAGTCAGGGATGTGTTATGTCTCTGGTTATTCAATTTTTATATAATGGATGGTGTTATACAAGAATTAGAGGTGGTGGTGGCCAGGGGGTGGTGTTAGAATGATGGGGAAATGTAGGGAGCGGAGGGTGCCATACGTATTACATGCGGATGATTTGGTTTTGTGTGGCGAATCTGAAGAGAGTTTGGGAGGATAGGCTGATAGATTCGGCAGGATGTGTAAAAAAAAGGGAGTTTTGAAAGAACGTAGATAAGAAGTAAGGTTATGGTTTATGAGTGAGGATAGTCCTCGGTGTGAAGTTCGGTTAGATGGTGAGCAGCTTGGAAAGTGTCTGAAAGTTAAATATTTTGGGTATGTTGTTTGATGAGAAGGGAACGATGATGCGAGTGTATAGGAAAGTTGTGAATGGTAGGAAGGTGACTAGTGCAATTAAATCGTTGCGAATGTAAAATGACTAGCCTGGAGTGCGCAGGTCTTGAATGAGGTATGTTTGTTACTGTGTTAATATGTACATGTAAGCGAGACGATCTGGAAAAAGAAGTATAGATCTAAAGTTCAAATGTGTTCAGATGGACAATCTTAGGGGCGTGCTAGGTGTGAGAAGAATTGATAAAAGAGGAATGAACATATTAGAGAGTTTGTGTGGGTGTGAAGAAAGGGGTAAACGAGAAGAATAAATGAAAGTATATTGAGATGGTTTGGTTCTGTGGAAAGGATTGAAATGGAATCGTTGGTTAAGCGGAATGTAATTAGTGGTGAGTGTGTTGGAAACTGACCGGTTGGGACTGAAGAAAAAGTGGGATTGAGTCAGTAAGGAATGTTTGCAGAGAGAAATGTGTTGGCAGAGGCGGAGAAGAAAGGTGCTGAACTAGGGAGAATGGCGGGTGTTTGTAGGGGAGTATGGTTGTGGCCCACTTGGGGCCAGGGGATGAACCCCTACACTTGACGATTTACCATAGTGGGGATCCGTCGCGGTCCCATGAAGCTCTGGGTGGATTTTCTGATTGCGCCAAGGATTTTCTAATTAATGGTACAGAGGGGGCGGTAAGGCTGGGTTTTTCTTTTCCGCGTTTGTCATTGTTCTCCTACTGCTTTGTTTTCCGAATGCTTGTTAGCGCACCTTACTCCCAGTCTTAGGGAAAAAAAGGTAGATAAGAAAGAAAGAAAGAATATATATATATATATATATATATATATATATTTATATATATATTAATATATATATTATTATAGTATTATTATATATATATATATATATATATATATATATATATATATATATATATATATATTAGAACCTTTTTTCATACGAATACATTGCCTTCTCATCTTCAGTTCTTTAGGCAATGCGTAAAGCTCGCTTCTTCTTAAATCTCTACTATAAGGTCCATAAAAATCTTCAGTATTCCAAAACCATATTCACACAGAGGAAATTCAAATTCTCCTCTGATGGTTCGTAATGACAAACACATCAACATTAATATCTGAAAAAATTAAAATACACTAACCGTATTATATACTAGTATATATAGTATATAATATCCTACTATATATATATATATAATTTATATATATATATATTATATATATATATATATATAATATATCATATATATAATATATATATAATATATATATATATATATATATATATATATATATATATATATATATATATCACCCGATCTATATATCCAATGTTCACCTCAAACACCCAGAAACTAATGCTATCACAGCTTTAACACATATATTTAAAGACAGTACCGGTATGAGAAAAACACTCTACTATTTTTATGGAAGTATGCATATAATACCAATATTAAAACCAAAAAAAGCTATGTAATTATTTTCTGCAATATCGAAAGTATTTTAAAATTAACCCTTCTTAGAATTTCCCCCCTTATCCCTCCGCCAGGGAGCTATTCTTTCACCTACACTCTTTAACCTTTTAATGCATGACCCCCTCATGCCTCATCTCACATCCCCTTTCCTAAAAATTAATAGTTATGCTGATAATCTAACAATCACATCTCAAAATCACTCTATAAATATAGCATGCAGAGAATTGCAAGAAGAATATATAAACCAACTGGAGCAATGACTCACAACAACCACAAATCATCACACCAAAAATCCACTATTACCTTACTCACCTCAAACAGAAGAGAATCTAACGTCCACCCAGCAATATTCCTATCAAACAATAGACTCCCTCTCAACAAACAACACATCATCCTGGGTTTGACCTTTGATACACACATGACATTCACCCCCCCCCCTCCCCCATCAGCAATATCACTTCAAGAGAGAGACATAAATCAAATGCACAGAAAAGACAAACTGGAACAAACTTTGGCCAACAAAGAAACTCACACACAATAGTATACAGACAATACATCCAGCCCTTCCTAAATTATGCATCACCTGCCTAGGCTCTCACAATATAACAATCCAATATTCAGAAATTAGAAACCGTGCAAAATAATGCTCTTAGGATAACAACGGGTTGCATTCCCTCTCACTTTCAAATCTAATCATCTACTAGCTGAAACAAAAATTCTTCCTTTACAATTTCTAATAGTTCTTTATCTAATCATTCTATATTGAACTACTACTGTACATCGTAATAACTATGCCCAGCTTACACACAAATATAGAAAATGGTTTCTAAGAAGTTTTTCTACTCACCTAGATCAATGTCACTATCACTTTCCTCCCCACTGTCTTCTTCAGCCTCTTCAACTACAGTAGAAACTGGTGCAGAAGAACTCCACCCTTGAGACTGTAAAAGCTCATTAGAGCCTGGTGGTCCGTCATAAACGAACCCAATAGCAGCTTTCTTTGGCATCAGAGCTTTTTTCTCATCTTCCACAGCTTTATTTCCAACAGGGCCAAAAAGCTCCTCAAGGCGAATTTGGTTTAAAAACTTTTCTTCTTTAACTAGAAAAAAAAGGAAACTTTCATTAGAAAGTAAAAGGCAAATTTCAATTAACTTTCTCTTTTATACAGTTAAGAGCTAAATGAGAATAAAATTGAAAATAAGTTTAAAAAACTTTTCATTCTTATAGAGCATAATAATATTTTAAGCAACATAGGAAAATGACTAGGCCTATTGACCCAATTAACTTTATACATCAAAAAGTTAAATTACTCTAAGGAGTTATGACCATTTATTCTTTCAATAAACTTATTTAGGCTTTAAAAAATAAAATGTGAATGAAAGTGATATGTCTGTCTTTGCAGTTGAAATACACTTTGTCCGAGTTTTAATTTATTTTTATTTACAAAAAAATATCAGCAAAATAATTCTGCATTGTAATATATATCACTGTTCATTATTATAATTTTGAAAGGTTAAAAGTAAATGTTAGCAACGCCATCTTTATACAGGTTTGTCATCGTAGAGAAACAAGATTCTTTGATAATGTTCACACGTTTATAAGTGTGAAAAAAAATTCTAACAAGAATTGTAAATGTGATATAGTTTAAGTAACATTTTCTTAATGCTATTATAATAACTTTTCTTCTCAGGCATCGAGGTTCTAACAACCTTTAATATATATATTATATATATATATATATAATATAATATATAATATATATATATATATATATATATATATATATATATATATATATATATATATATATATATAATATATATATATATAAAATATATATATATACCGTAATATATATATATATATATAATATAATAAAAAAAAAAATATTAAAATTAAATATTTATATAAATATATATATATATATATTATAAATATATATATATATATTATATATAATATATATATATATAATATATATATATATATATATATATATGAAAATTAATAAAATGAAGAATGAACTATTAGAGAGTTGTGTGGTGGAAGAAAGGGGTCAATGAGAAGAAATAAAATCAAAGTATGTTGAGATGTTTGGTCATGTGGAAAGATGAATGATAGTCGGTTGGTTACCTTTACATCTACCAACTTTTCAATTGATATGAGATGAATACTGTAGTAAATTTTCACAATGCTGCTTACAGAACTATTGTTTATGTAATGAATAAAAACATTTCAAAAATATCTATAGCCTACTACTATTATACCTCCTAGAAACTCGTTTTGAATAAGAATCCTGTATCTCTCATAATTTGCTTGTCTCTCCTCCCACAACTGTTCTGGAGTGGAATTATCTAATTCATTTCTATCAAAAGTTGGGATATCATCCAAATGAGCTCGTACATCAAAGCGATCAATCATTGATTCTTTGTCTCCTCTCCATGGCATCCTAAACAGATAATAATAATAATAATAATAATAATAATAATAATAATAATAATAATAATAATAATAATAACAAATAAATAAATAAACTACAGAAGGGCAAAAAAGGTGAGGGGAATATTCAATTAATTAAAATAAATACCATAAAATACACAATCTTATTCAATTATTTTAATACTCTTAGCAAATACTCTGCTAGCTGGTCATTTAAGTTTGACTTTCAAAGATAATTCTCTGAAATGCTTCTGCGTGTAAAGTCATGGATGATGATGATGATGATGATGATGATGATGATGATGATGGTAATAATAATAATAATAATAATAATAATTATATAACGTAATAATAATTATTATAATAATATTTAAAATAATAATAATAATAATAATAATAATAATAATAATAATAATAATATTTGGAGGAAAATAAGAAATCAATTTAAGCTGGAAAGTATTAAAATTTAATAAAACACTTCATATTAAATAAATCTAATATATACATTCCCCACGTAAAAAGCTTTTTAGTAATTTATTTCTTCTATATTGTTTAATTTGATCTTTTTGTAATACATATTTTACATATAAAATACTGGTGATTATTGACATCAGCCAAGGATTTCTTATGTAAACAATACTGGAGAACTGAGAAAAGACAAAAAAGAGTAAATTGGACTAATTGAATATACAGGATGGTCATTCGCAACTTTGGGGTGTATTGTTGGCAACTAGGCTAAATACAGAAAAGTGGAAATTTTCATTTGCATAGAAACACTAAATATATAAGTATAGGATAACAGAGTTGATGATAGAGGTATGGTGAGTAAAAATTTACTTATTAAATTTTATCAATTAAATAAAAATAACTTACATGCTACCCGGTGCTTCTGCTGCATAATGAACTGCAGGATCAAGATGAATCTTGCATGCTCGACCGTGTATTTGAATAAACTGAGTTGGATCTTGTTTCTGAAAAATTAAAAAAGATTAATTATTATTGAATTTCAATTCAAATGCTAATATTAATTCACAGACTTAGACATCACTGATTCATGTTACATAATATATGGACAGGATAAAACAGTATATTCTGAAGTGTTTATAAGCCTACTAAATGATTAAGGGAAAATAAAATGATTATCTTTGGCAATGCGATCAGGTAATCCTTTTTTAACTTGAATAATGTCATTTTAGTGTGAATTTGATTACACAAGTGGTTACTCTATGGAAGATTTCCTCATCTAGTCTCGTTACTCCTTTTACACTAACCCAAGAGCATATGAGATGTGTGTATGTATTAATAGTTATTTGTTGATTTATATTAATGCTGCATCTTATAAAAATTAAAAGAAAAAATAAGTACTATCAATATTTCAGCTAGGTAAGAAAAGAAAAAATCTTTTAATTCCCATTATTCACAAGTCCTTTAAAGGGAATATGTTCAGGTTTCTAAAATCTTTTCGACAAATGACAATGTAGATGTGGCAGGTAAAAACATTTTGTCTAGATCATAATAGGAGGTTGACTAGTGTTCATAATAAAATGATAAAGATGAAAGTTTGCCATCCAAATGTGGGAAAGTATATTTTCAGCAATAATGTGGTTAATTTTTTTTTAACGATTTATCACAGGATATGATTGACAGTAGCTCACTTTCAACCTCTAAGTCAGCAGTATTGCTTCCTAGAGAATTGGTGAAACATGCCACCTCTGAAGGGATCAAAGCTTTAAGAAAATGTTGAATATGTAGATGGATGATCAAATAATATTTATAGATGTGTTTATTTAATGACTTGTGTAATATCAGATTGAAAAAAACTAGGTTCATTTTGAATCAATCACTTATGGTTAGTATTTTTAACAATCCTTTTGAACATGGTGATTGGATTTTGGCTGTTTAAGTTAGTTGAAATTTTTGTTTATAGTTTTGCTTAATAAGTTGCATATTGCATGTATATATAAATATGGACTCGTTCAACTGTCAATTGCCTGCATGATGAAAATTTAAATTTAAGATGAGCTATTCAAAGTAAATGGTAATATTTCTTTTTCACCAGAACAATAGGGTCACATGGTTCCTAATCGTCTCTTAAAAATAATGTTAAGAGTTCTGCATTTCTTTTTTATTTTTCAAAATTTTGTTTTATAAAGGTCTAATACACACAAAAGAAATAAATACTGCATGCTTAAGCATGTTTTCATTAATATAAATCTTCCAGTTGTATTCCAGTCAGCTTTTCTATTTTGCACTATTTTAATTTACATGATTTATGAAGCTTTTTTTTTTTTCTTTCTTTTTTTAAATACACAATCAAATCACCACAGCAAACATATTTTCTTTCTTTAAAGCAGCATCTGCCAAAATATTTTATGAATTTACTCATACATTAGTGCAAGAATGTGTTCTTCAAAGTGACAGCTTATTAACACTTACTTTTCAACTTGTTTTCTTTAATGTTATATATATATATATATATAATATATATATTTATAATAATAATATATGTATATATATAATATATATATATATATTATATATATATATTATAATATATATATATATATATATAGTAATATATATATTTCTGCCCGGCCCACCTTAGTGGAGGCCACACCGCTCCAGAAGCTCGGCCACTGCTCTTGGTGGTTCCACAGGCCTAAAAGAGAAGTTATCAGTCGAAGTGGTTACAGGGGCGTCGAGGGTGGGGATTATACCAACATCTATGCAGATGAGGGAAACAACATTGTCATTTGGAAATCTGAATTTATATTGCAAAAATTTGATCAACTATTTGCTCCGGGCGAGGGTAATTTGGTCTCTTCTGGACAGTGATTCTTCTGAAGGGGAGATGTTTGGGATGGGGTGCTTAGTAGATGTTATTGGGGCGGTTTTGTAAATATGTGTTGTTAATTGTGTATGGATGTGAGTGAGCCAAGACTATTTGGGGGTGGAGGGGGGATGTTGTTGTAGATGTCATTATAAAGTTGGTGGTGAGGAAGGGGGGGGATTTAGTCTATGTTGGGGGGGGGCGTTGGAGTGTGTTTGGTGGCGATGCATGGGTTGGATTGAGTGTTTCGGAAGAATTGTGGCCCTACCATCTTCACCTGGTTAGGGATGGGAAGATGTGTTCTCATCGTGTTTAAATGTTGAAAATATAATATATTATATATATATATTATATATAATATATATATTATATATATAATATATATATATATAATATATATTATTATTATAATATATATATATATATATATATAATATATATATATATATGTGAATGGGAAGATTAAGAATTTTTGACAATGATGATGATTATAATAAATTTTGATGACGACGATTAATTGAAAGTATATTTTAAAAATTTCCCTTATTTTAATTAATTTAACAAATTTATAAAAAGGAAGAATTAAATTGTGTACACTTCATTCTTATTTAAATGTGTAAATACATTAAGAATGGCATTAATTAGTGAGGGTCTGTCGCGGCACCGTGAAGCTCTAGGATGGATTTTCTGACTGAGACAAGTCCTCACTAAAAGGTATAAAGGGGGCGGTAATGCTGGGCTTTCTTTTCGACTTGCATCATATTCTTCTACTACTTTTCTGTTTCCAGTGCATGTTACGAACCTTACCCCTAGTCTTGAGGGAGAGAAGGTGGGTGATGATGAATGTAATAATAATAATAATAATTTCTCTTAATTAATAATAATGATTTATTTAGTATTAAAATCATTAATGCTCCTTATATTTCAACTTAATATTTTACGTAATTTTAATATGAATAAGTATCTTCAAAACATTGATTTTAAAAAATTTTAATATGCGAGAACATGGACAGACAGGCAAAATTCTAGCACTTTAAATTTAGGTCTTTTAAATTATGATGCAGAAACAATCTTTCCTCAGTTTCTGGTGTAATATTTCATTTAATCGGCAGAAATTGATGATGATGATTGAGAAAATATATGCCAATTTTGACAATGACTGATGATTAATTGTCCTATCATAAATATATATATATATATATATATTATATTATATATATATTATATATATATTAATATATATTATATATATATATATATATATATATTATATATTATATATATATATATATATATATATACATATATAGTATAATATAATAATATATACATATATATATATAATATATATATTATATATATAATATATAATAATATAATATATTATAATATATATATATATATATATATATATCACTATATATAAATATATACTTGAATATACTTAAAATAAGTGATGGAAGCTATATATATAATAATATATTATATTATATATAATATAATAATAAATTAATAATATATATATATATAAATAATAATAATATATATTAGGGATGTAGCCAAAGTATTGGTATTGTCAGTATTGCTATTGGCTCCCAAAGGGTATTGGAATTTAGCACAGGTATTGGTATTGATCAAAATGTGTCAATACTGTTCAGTCCTTATAATGTGTAAAAAAAAACAAAAAAAAAAAAACAGGGCAAAGTTAATAAAGATGTTAACTCTGTTGAAACTTCTGTTCAAGAATTTTCTTGAGTCCTTTTCTTTAAGATGGAGAATATTCTCTGAAGATGGGTAACTATTATAAAAGAAGCCGCATCAAGCCTATTCGGGATCTTTCTTGATAGGCAAGCGCGAATGATCAGTTAGAGAATTATTATTATATAAAATATAAATCTTATTGTGTGAGAATTATTATCTTTTAGGTGATTTTGGTGAAAAAAACATGTTTGTTGCTGATTACGAATATGATACTCAAGTTTATGATTAAGTTACTAGTACTTTCCTAGTCATAGTGTGGATGTAACTTTTTCCTGTTTAAAGTATAAGTTTTTCTTATCATAAAAGGAGCTTTGTCCATTTTAAAGTATGATATTTTTAATTATGCTTAATTGAATAAATGTTATCTAAAAATTTGTTTATGTCTTCCTCCAATAGGTATAACTTTAGCACAATGAGATGTATTGGTATTGGTCCAACAATTCAATTCTGGCACATCACTATATAATATATATATATATATATATATATATATATATATATATATATTATAATAATAAATAAATATATATATATATATATATAATATATTATATATATATATAATATTTAAAATACACTACTAGATATCTACATTGGTTCCGATATCGAGCTCTTGCTAAGAGCGTTCCAAGAACATAAGTTCCAGATTTAATGTTTCTTCCTTGATAGAATCTACACATTGTGAGTATCTATATTAAACTATAATCTGTTTTGTTATAAGATAGCAATACAATTAAATGAGTTTTGTAAGACAATGCAGAGCTACTGAGTTTGATAATGAATTACAAACTTTGCATAGCAAAATTTTCTCTAATCAAAGCTTAGGCAAGTATCTCAATCCTTGACTACCAACTCATTACATTTTCACTTAAAAAAAAAAAAAATCTTCATTGTAAAGCTAAGATTAATATAAAAATGAATTAAAAGTTGAAATTTTTTCAGATTTTTCAGATTTTGGCAAAACTATTATACATAAATGGAAGTCTTGAAATGGATCTGAGGCACTTGCGGGCTTTTAGCTCCAGATCCACTGAATTAAATAAAGAAAAATCACCAACTCCATTTGTGGAGTCACTTTCTGAAGTCAGTCTAACTCCAATGTACTGTTTGCCTAATTAGGCCAAAAATTTTCATTATTGGGATAAAAACTCATATGAAATCATGAAAAAAAAATTTCTTACATATAATTCGGTTTAATTATTTTTTGGCAGATTTAGGTAATATTCACTTTAAGATTGGAATAGTTAAGCAATGCTCTTCATTGACAGTCTGAATTTGTATTCTTTCTGAAGGTAAAATACAAAGCACAAAAAAGCAGTAATATACTGCCTATATAAAAATATTCCATTACCCAAGGGATGTCACCTTTATTTCATATTGAAACCCAGTGAAAATGCAGACATAAGTATAGGGTGGTTTGGGTAGGAAAACTTAATAGATATAAAAAAATTTATTTAATATAAATAACTAATGCTGTTAATTCAAACTGATTTTGTTGAAGTAATTAAACAGTAGCTCAAATAAATTAGTAAAATTTAATTAAGAATATAAAATGTGAAAAATAATTCAATACTTACAATTCTTTCATAATATTCCTTCCGTCGTTCAGCTCTTTTCTTATAATCTACAAGCATACCACGTATTTTTTTCTCTTGTTTTCTTGCCTCATGCCACATTTTTATATTTATGTGAAGAAAAAAAACTAGAAAATTTTATAGAATAATCAAAATATATATATATAGTATAGTTTTATAAAAAAATTTACTATATATATATACTATAGTAAACATATATGTCTGACATATATTGTTTTATATATATTTATATATATATATAGTTACATAATATATATATATATATATATTATATATATATATTATATATATATAATATTATATAATATATAATATATTATATTTATAATATATAACTATAATATATATTATATATATATAATATATATATATAATAATATATAATATAATATATATATATATATATATATATATATATAATATATAATTATATATATATTATGATATTTATATATATATATATATACGGCGGGGCGTATATATCTATTATATATATAATATCTATTATTATAGATATATATATAATATATATATTATATCTTACTATCATATATATATATATATATATATATATTGTATATATAATAAATAATTATATATATTATATATATATATCTATATAGGTATATATATATAATATATATATTATATACTATAATATTATATATATATATATCTTAAGGGTGCACCGGAACTGAAAATTTTCAGTTCCGGCCGGAACCCGAACTTTAGCCGGAATCACAAAATAAATTCCGGCCGGAATTCCGGCGGAACCGGAATTTTATGAACCTTTGTTCAGAAAAAGTAAAAAAAAATATTTTATATAAAAAACTTTCAACATAACATCTTACGTTTAGTACAACGCCTCTTCATGAACATATGGAAAATCAACATTGAAGAGAATATCTGGAAGTCACATATTTTAAATAGTGAAAAGGGAGAGTCTTGTATTTTCTAGACCAGGGGAAACACAAAAGAGCAATAGATAAGCCCTGAGATAAGTGAGTTTTGAGTAGAGTTTCTCCCCAAAAAAGATTTGGCAATATAATGACCCAAATCAAAGATATATGATTTTTCACAAGGAGTAGCCAGCCATTCACAGTCACTGAGAGCAGGGATTCATAGAACTTATTTTTCATCTTCAACCAAAATATCTATTTCTAGTAGAATATTTTGTAGAGAAAAATGTTACCAACTTCATAAAGGAAATTATGATCAGCAGTATTCGAGAAATTCTCTAAGGTTGATCGATATCATTTACTACAAATTATATAGAGAGCTACATAATTCAAACGAGTATTTAATTTTTACTGCTTGGCTTCCCAGCGATTAAAAAAAAAATGTCTGTGTACCTAACCTATTGCAGTATTCTCCAGGTTCTCATTCTTGAATTAAAATCACTGAGTTTTGAAATTGTGAATAATTGGGAAATTCCTCCTACAAAATCCATTTGATCCTCGGATTGAGCATATACACCACTCGCACACTCTAGGAATAATTTAGCAGGATAACACAAGTTTTTCTTGTTTTATTCATAAACTTCAATTTGTTATTAAGAATGCCTTATTTTTCAAGGAACAGTGTGATTTAATAAAGAATGTAGGAATATTTGTACACATTCCAATCATTCCAGTTTTTAGCTGTAATGGAACTTAAAAGGATAACAAGAGTTGGATCCACATCCTTGCAAGCTACTTGTCAATTCAAGATGTTTAATCAAGTGGAATTAGCACATATTTAACTCTAGAAAGAATTGAATATTTGAAAAGACCTCTGCAAGTTTATATTATAGAACATCATCATTTAAGCTTTGACTGCTAATAAATGGCCAATACTTGAAAAAATTCTAAAGAGTTTTGCAACCATTTCTGATGGTTGCGGAAAATCTATAAGGCAAAATCAATTATATCACTCAATTATTCTCCATATTTGAGCTCTCCAGCATATCTCTCAAATTTTGAGGATGACAGCAGAGTTCAGACCTTAAAAAAAGAGCTGAAGAAGGCATAAGAGTTTAGATTTATGAATAAAAAGGAAGAGAAAGGATCAATAGACATATATCATAACAAGATAATTGTTTTAAATATTGTAGTAGACCCAAGAAACTAACTGACTTTATTTTCTCATGAAATAAGAGAATTGAGTAGAAAATGGATGCTTGAAGAAATATGCAAATAATTGAAAGGGAGAAAGTGATAATAGTAGTATTAGAACAGAAGAAGGTTCAGGGCGATGAGTCATCCATCTTATTTTTCAGAAAGAGCATTATCTACAATTGAACTTATAAATTTTTGCAAGTGCTCAGAATCATCAGAAGCGATTAAAAAAGAATTACTAGCAAATGTTACTTAGTTTTTTATTCAAATTTGAAGAAAGTGAAAGTGACAGCGAGTCAGTTAGTTTAAAAATAAAAAAAAGATAAATCAGTGGCTCTTCAAAAGGTGAAATTCACAAAAGAAATTGAAATTTCTTTTACAGAAAAATCATTTCTAATCTGGGAAAAGAGAATTACTTAATTGGTGGAAAGTGACCAAAGCTAAATTTCCAAAGATTGCAGTACTACCCAAAATTACTCTCCTTTCCAGTCTCCCCAAAAAAATTATTCAGAGAATTATTTTCATTTTCAGAAGCAAGAAATATTTGAGGAAAAACGTTTAAAAATAATGCCAATACTGGTGAACATTTTTCTTTTACTTCACCACAATTCAACAATATTTTCAAGTGTTATAGAGAGTTTTAACTTTATATATATATAATATATATATATATATATAAATTATATATAATATATATATTTTATTTATATAATATATATATATATATATATATATATATTATATTATATATATATATATATATATCCGCACCCTAGTACTATCGTGATATATATTATATTATATGGTATATATATATATATATTAATATATAATATATAATTTGGATTTTGGATTCTCTTAAAATTTGAATTTAAGAGCGTAATCTTTAAATCCTATATTTTGAGGTACTTGAAGTAAACTTTATTTAAATAATACTGTAGATATGTAATACACTGTATGAATGCTACAAAAGGCTACTATTATATTTTGTTAAAGATGGGTTATGGGTTATGTAAAATAAACTCCCTTCCATCAAATTTTTTTTCTCAGAAGTAGATTAGTATTCGTTCCGGCGGAATTTTCAAAATTCCGGGCGGAACCGGAACCGGAAAAAAATGTCAACTTCCGCCGGATTCGGCGGACGGAATTTTCGGTACACCTCTTAATATATATATAATATCATATATATATATAATATATATTTATATATATATATATATATATATTATATTATATATACGGTATATTATATATATATATATATAAATATTATATATATATACGTTAGGTATATATATATATATATATAGTATATTTATATAATTTTTTTGTCATTTCAGCGGTGATGGATGGAGTAAGGAGAGGAAAAGGATGGCAGCAGCAAAGTGTGGATGAAAGTAGTAGATAAGAATGCATTTTTTAATTATTTCATGCATATGTCCAAGACTGATGTGGTTAGATATAGATTTTAAGTTTAATTGAGTCGTTTTATGATACTGTATTTAATTTCTTGTTATTGCTTTCAGTTGATAAGTTTTTCATATAACATATGTAAAATGATAACAGGGTTCACACTGAAATTTTGAATTTGAATTCCCTGACTTTCCTGACCTTCCCTGACCAAATCCGCAAATATTCCCTGACCAGCGTGTTCGTTATTTTTGGCATATAAAATATCTATAATCATTATTGCATGGCCTATTTACCTCAGTTCATACATTAAATTATTGAAATTTACTTTAGAAACTGTTCATCATCCTGGATGAATTTAAAAAAAAAATTTTTTTTAGTAATCAGCCTATACCTTCCCCATAGCCGTCCAACGCACTCCCTTTTTATTTTTTCCAAAAGTAAACAGTTTTATTTATACAAAAAAAAAATAAATTAAAAGCTTACATTAATAGCCTAGGTGAATAACGTCCACTGTGATCACAAAAGTTCTAAATGGGGAGATTTAGGTTAACTTTTTCTTCTCAAGCATCTGAATTTTCTGATTTTATAGCGTCTTCTTCTGTCAGCTTTCAGTTTTAACATCTTCTCTGCTCTCAAGTTTATAATCTGTAATGGATTAATTTTCTTTTTCACCTTTTTATTCTCTTCCATCTTTTGATTCTGGTTTTGACTCTTTGAGATGTTCTTCATAACTCCTATGGAGCTCTTACATTTGTCAACAATTTTTTGAGTGATAGGAACTTTATGAATACTTTCATGAGATCTATAGCATTGTGCACTGTTCTTTTGAGAAATCATACTATGTTCTTTCAGATTCTCGACCTAAAATTGTTAATTTATAGAAAACTTCCTTCCACTGTTCAATTTTCCATTCAAAATACATAATACAAACTAAAAATTGCAAACCAATTCAAAAAAACATTGATTCCCAGGTACTCTATGGAAGAAAAAACTAATCAGTCTCTTAGAAAGACAATCACATCACCAGCCAAAAATATTTTGAATTTTAATTCAAGGTAGAATGAGCTTCACTGCAAAGTAGAGTGTAATGTGCTTTTGCTTTCTAGAAATTAGGGAGCAGGTCATGGTTAATCATTTTTTTTACATTTCATCAGCCCATCTTTAAAATTTTGAAGTTACAGCACTTCTGGAAAGCATTAATGTTAGGTGTTCCGCCTATAATTCTGCACACGAGTTTAAAGACATTTATCGATTCCACGCATGCTTTAATGGCCATAGGGTATTTCAGATCTTGGTATACATGTTAATGCAAAAGATGAAACTCGATTTGATAACTGGTTTTGGTTGGTTATTAATAGAACATTCAGGGTCATTTACAATCGTTGAGTATGATTAGAAGTTGATGGACTGGCAATTAATTTCCATTGCACGAATTTTCAAATTATGTTTTGTATTATTAATCACATAACGAAAAAGTTTTTAAATGATGGTTGATCCTGCTGAGTTTTGATTAAATTCAAATGAGTTTCCTCTCTTGAATGGAAACTTCAGCTTGGCATCCCATGTTAGATAGACAAGTTTCTTTTACATATTTCAGGTATGCTTGGAACTATCAGGTCTTTACCCAACGAGCTGTGAAACTGTGGGAGGTTAGTTTTGACACCAACCACTGGTCGTTAAAGGTAGTTTTTTTGTTTGAAGTCATTTTATAGGCATAGTTAACACACATACCATTTACACAAGAAATCAAAAATCACTTTGTCAACATCAAAAAAAGGCCTCAAAAAGTAATAAGAGTCCCTAAAGAAAAGATTTAAACAGATTAAGTCAGTACGTTAAATACACATCCATAATATCACCTTCCAATCGAAAGACTGAATTGGGACAACCTCGTGGAACAAACAGAATAGGAAGAATAGTAGGTAATAAGTGAACTAAAAATAGAAGAAACAGGACAGAAGTAGATTTATGGAATGTCATTCCTCGCCCATCCTTTTCATTCACTTATCGAAAACATTTATTCCACAATAAACAGTAAGGAAAAAAATATATCAAAATATGCAACTTGTCCAGTGATCATGCCTTCACACTAGCTTCTTTAACTTTAAAATAAACGTATTTCTAGCTGGATCCATGTGAAAAACCTAGTAATATTTCCGTATAATTTTTTTTTTTCCCTGTTTTCCTGAACCTTCATGACTTTCAGAAGTGTGAACCTGGATAATGTGGATATTGGAATATAACCAGTAAATACAGAAGAGGATAGTTCAGTGGATAAATTAGGATGGTGAAGGTTCTTATAGGATAAGTGGTCCAGAGGTTGGATTGTGGTAACAATAGTGTGTACTGTGTAGTGTGGGTGTGTGTTTTGCGTTGGAGTACGTTCTATATTTTATTAAATTAAGAGTATATAACATGAAGAAAATTTGTTGCTATTCAAATTAAATGTGATGTAAGTTGTTGAATATACATACAGTAGTTAATTCGGTAATTGTTTAGCTAAGTATAATGAAAAATAATTTTTTTCTGAAAATAGAATTTATATTTTTCCTACCCATGAAAGAAGACGAAAAATGCGTTACCATATCTAATAATTTTGGTTTAGGTCCAAAAACTGGTAAAGGTTATAAGATTTATTGTGTACAGCTTACTTAATAAAACTTATTGTAATAGTAGTGCATTTAATTAGTCTTTAATAATTGTTACTTTAATTTGGTGATAATTTAAATTAAATTAAGTTCCCAGAGTCATAGACTACAGTTAGGCCTACCTTATAATTTTTATATATCCCTGGCCTAGGCTAAGCTAGATTTAAGCTTGTTTAAATTTTTAACCCATTTTAAAGATATTAGTTTATTTCTTTTAAGGCTTTAGTGATATTTAAACTATAGTTGTTAAAATAATAGGTACAAGTTAGTAAAGCTAATAATAATTTAAAGTATGTATGCTCTGTGTGATAACTGTGAGAGGGGAATAACTGCCCTGTTTGTGTTTTGAATGCAGAGAATGTGTTGATAAGGAAGGAGATTGCAAGACTAAATGAAAATATGAATGAATTGAAAGATTTTGTAATTGAGTTGAGAAAGGAGGGAAGTGCTAGGAAAAAAGTTAGTAAGGATGTTGAGGTGAGGAGGGAGCAGGATATAGGGCTAGATAGAAATAGTGATTCACCTAGGCAGGAAGATGAGAGGGAAAAGGATAAAGTAGTTGATAATAGGTCTGCAGATGAATGGAGAGTGGTAGAAAATAGAAATAATAAGATGAGGATCTCGAAAGTCAGTCAGCCTGTGACCTGCAGTAACAGGTTCGACTGTCTTCCAGATGGGGAAGGATCAGAGAGGGCCAATGGTAATGTCGAGTTTTATAAAGGGAAGACTGAGGCATTACTAATTGGAGACTCTTGATACAATACCTAGATAGGGCTTTTCAAAATAAGGATAAAAAGAAACGATTGAGAGTATGTTATCCAGGTGCCAGAGTGAGTGATATCGTGGATAGGATAGATAGATTGATTCTACAAATGTTGATTCAAATGTGATTGTGCATGTGGGTACAAATGTTATAGGACATAGAAAGTCAGAAGAATTAATGGCAGATTATAGGAGGTTGATTCAGAAGATGAAAGCTACTGGAAGAAGGTGCATGATTTCTGGGATTTTAACTAGGTTAGGTACAGGTCAGGAATGGGGGAGTAGGGCTTTAGGTGTAAATGTGTAAATGAAAGGGTTAGGAAATTATGTTTTTCAGAAAATATTAGGTTTTGGATTTGTGGAGAGAATTTCTGGATAAAGATCTTTTTGCAGCAGATGGAGTTCACTTGAGTTGTAAAGATGTTGGGCTGTAAAAGTGGTGAGATAAATAAAACGTGTTGTTACAGGTTCAAATAATTATGATAGCAATAAAAATATCAGAATTTCGAATCATAAAGCTTTTAAAATGCTCAGCCTTAGAAAATAAAAAAGATGAGCTCGATTAGTTATACCATAAATGAGAATCTAGACATTATTTGAATAACTGAGGCATGGGTTAATGAAGAATTATATGGAGAGTTGGAGACTCCTGTCAGGAATATGAAATAGACGGATATTCACTTTATTTATACCAGCATAGAGGAAAGAAAGGTGGTGGTGTGGCGCTTTATGTTAAAAGCAATATTCAATCTGTATTAATGACGGACTTTAAAGCTAATCATGATATTGAATCGGTGTGGGTAAATATCCTTATATACAATAAATCATATAGAATGGGGGCATTTTATAGACCCCCTGACTAGAGTCAAGAATAGACATGGAAATTGTGACAGCATGCCACAGTAAAGAAAAAGGTATAGTCATAATGGGTGATTTTAATTTTCCTGGCATTCAATGGGAATCCTTGTCTAATATGGACCATAGTAGTTCTGCATTTATAAATTGTATACTAAACTTTTTGAGCCAGATGGTCCATGAACCCACAAGACACGATGTACTATTAAACTTAATATTAACTAACGATGAAAGTATGGTGATAAGGTTAGAGTTGAGGAGAATTTAGGACTGGGTGACCATAATATAATTAGATTTAATATGAATGTGATATCTGGGCCCAAATTGCAAGTTAATAAGGAAAAGATCTTAGATTTCTGAAATGGTGATTTTACCAAATTTCGAGACATGGCCCTGCTTAGTACAACTGACTGGGAGAAGGAGTTTAAAGACCATAACTGTTTTATGATGTGGGAACATTTTAAGCAAATTTTAATGAATATTCAGTCAGTATGTTTTAAAGATAAACCCATTAGGGTGGGGAAGAGGAAACCTGTTTGGTGGAATTGAGAGATGAGAGAAATTCAATGAAAAGCGTAGATGTTTTAAAATATTTAAGGGTAGTAATAGGGAGGATGATTTAGAAAATTATAGGAAAATATAGAAATGAACTTAACCAGTCAATAAGAAAGGCAAAGAAAGTGGAAGAAATTAATTTAATAAGGAATAGTAATAAGTACCTGAAGAAGTTTTTTAGCTTTTATAAATTTAAAAGTATAGGACAATTGGTCCAATTAAAATTGATGAAAATTTAGTGAGGTGCAGATAAGGAGTTGGTCAACATTTTCAATGCTTATTTTGCTCAGTGTTTACTAGAGAAAATGATTAGATAATAGTTTGAAGCTATAGTTCTTGTATGCATGATCAAACTAGACCTTACATGAATTTTGAATTTGCTAAAAGATATTAAACATTTCCTAGACTATATGATCCCAGAAAAGCTCCAGGCTCTGATGGTACTATATGGTAGAATTCTGAAGGAGGGTAGTACCAGCATTGCAAAGGCACTGTATTTGATTTTTAAGCAATCTATAACATTTGGTGAGGTACAGTACCAGATAACTAGAAAACAGCATATGTTATGCCTATTTATAAGAACAGGTGTAAGGAAAGATTTGGGAAATTATAGGCAGTTAGCTTAACATCTCTGCTCTGGTTGTAAAGGTTCTGGAAAGTTACTGAAACGTCAATATGAGACAATATTTAAAGATAAGTAATTGGTATGACTCCGCATGGTTTTCAGAAAGGGTGTCATGTCAGACAACCTTTTAGAATTTATGGAATCCATTACTACTGACCGCATTGACTGAGGAGATCCAGTTGATATATATATTTTAGACTTCCAGCAAAGCTTTTTGATAATTTTTTCCATCCAATAAGGCTGATGAAGAATGTTATTGCATGTGGTATAGGGTGGAGTGGTACAGGTTGGATTAAAGAGTGGTTGTGGAATAGAAAATAGTGCATATAACTAAATGGCAATAAGTCATCATGGAAAATAGTGAAGAGTGGTGTCCCACAGGTTTCAGTGCTGGGCCACTATTTCGTTCCTCATATAAATGATTTAGACCTGGGACTTAAATGCAAGGTTTTGTCTAACCTTGGAGATGATAGGCCTACCAAAGTGGCCATCCCAGTTAGGAATAGTGAAGGATTACATATTCAATGAGTCTTTGATAAACCTTATAAATTTATGTAACTATTGTATTTAAAACTATAAACTTTTAATTTAAAACAGAAATGGTATAAAAAATTCTTTGAATTTTTTTTTTACAGATTAGCGTTATTATAAATGCATATTTTTAATAAAATTTGAAAAAATACGCTCCGAAAAAAAAAATTGACTAATTTCGGCGTTTTTTTAGGGATAACACTATCTATGATGTTTGTCTTCTGATATTTCCTATTATTTTATATCAATAAAAAAATTTTTTTGATAATTTTTTTATTGATTATCACGATTCATTGAACCACTAGTATATTTATAACTGTGTTGAATATACAAACTGTGTTAACTCAATAAAAAATAAAAGAAGATAAATAATTATTTATGTGCAAATTGAATCTACAAGTTTTCGAAGATGCCTAAATTTACGATAGATATATACTATATTATATATAGATATAATATATAATATATATATAATATATATATAATCTATATACTATATATACTGTATATTATATATATATATATATATATATAGGGTTGGGATTTAAAAAAACCCCATTCGTTTTTTAAAAAAAAAACACGTTTTTTTAAAAAAAAAGCCCAATGGCAAAATTTTTTGTTTTTTTTTTTGTTTTTTTTTAAATTACTTATTTTTCATATAGCTTATATAAAGTCTTTTTAGGGTATTTAGCATTAAAGTACAGTAAATAAAATAGTATAAAAGAGGCGTATACCGTATAGGGTAAAGTTTAGTACTTAATAAAGTTTTTATTAGTGCTCTAGGGGCTTATAATTATTAACATTTCACATATCTGATGATTATTATTATTAATTATTATTATTATATTATTATTATTATTTTATATATATATATTAATATATATATAATATATAATATATATATAATATATATATATATATTATATATATATATATAATATCTATATATATATATATATCTATTATATATTATTCCGTAATATATATATATTATATATATATATATATATATTATATAATATATAATATTATATTATTATATATAATATAATATATATATATTTATCATATATATATATATGTATATAATTATAATATATTCTTCATCTACCTTTTCTCCCTAAGGGGAGGGTTGGCTGGTAAGGTGCGTCAGACTAAAACATCACGGAAAGAAAAGCAGGTTAGAATATGTCAAATTGACAAAAGTACGGAAACGAAAGCCCAGCCTTACCACTCCTATGTTCCATTAATTGTAGTAAGGACCTCGTCGCAGGGGTGTCATGAAAATCCACCCTATAGCTTCACGGGGCTGCGACGGACCACACTATGGTAGAACGTCGAGTGTGGGTTCAATCCCTTGACCGCAGGTGGGTCACAACATACCAACCTGTCACAAAACCGCCGCCACTACTCTTATTATGCACTTTATTCTCGCTCTGCAATCAAAACATTTCTCTTTCCTTCAGCCAGTCATTTACTGACTCAATCATTTTTTTCTTTGGTCTCCCAGCCGTCGGTTTCAAACACTCGCCACTATACAACTGTTAAAAAACCGACTCACATCATTCTCTTTCCACACTGACAAACATCTCAACAACTTTCCTTTATTCTCTCATTTACCCCCTTCCTTCACTCACACAACTCTCTAATATGTTTCATTCCTCAATTTTATCAATTCTCTTTCTCACACCTAGCAATGCCCCTAAGATGTCCATTGTGAAACAGATTATACCCAAGATCTATAACTTCTTATTCCAGCCATAGTCTCACTACTATACAACCAGTAAACACGTATGTAAGCCCTAGGCACTAAAGATTAGTCCCCTTTACATTCACCAACGATTTTAATTTGCACCAGCCACTTCTGCCATTCCCAAACCTTACCTACTAAACTTGCATATACGTTCTTCTCATCAACATATACCTAAATATTTAAAACTCAGACACTTGTTCCAGCTGCTCACCACTAACATAACTTCACATGAGGACTGTTCCCTCTCCCCCCACTTCAC
>JABUQX010013098.1:0-17500 GCA_015478945.1 Trachelipus rathkii | reverse complement strand
TAAATCTTTCTTTCCTCTTAAACCATGGTTCGATCGTGCTTTATTCTCTGGCCATTCAGGCTAGAGACAGTGCGCATCGGGAATAAAAAAATTTCGTTCTTCTATCAATCTCCTTAATTTTTCATCAGCTAGAAATCGTTGGCAGGGATACTCTTCGACGAGCAAGCTGTTTCATCAAAAGGAAAGTGCGCTAACCTCGCCTTGGTTCTCCTACTGACAATCTTTCATCTCAATACCTTCTGTAAATCTGCCTTCCTCCTTCTTATTCGATCTGATATTGTGCTGCTATATTCTCCAATGAAAAGGCTAATTCTTTTCGCCCTGGGTTTCGCTCAACTATTTATTCTCTCTGTCTCAATCTAGCACTTTCCCTCCCTCAGTGTTGGGAAGCTCTTACATGTCCAACCTATTCCGCGAAAAAGGAAGCCGCTCTGGACGTCCTTCTAACTATGCGCCCTTAGCTTCTCACTTGTATTCCTATTAGAGATCTTTGAAACCCTTCTCACTTCACTCTTAGATCATCTGGAAACTTCCCTCCGATAGCCAGTACGCTTCTCGTTGGCAACGAAGGTTCTTACTGGGATATACTTCCTAATCTAAGACTGCGACTGGGTGAGTGTGGGTCCTGTGGTCTGCTCTTAGGAACTACGGGGAAGAACTGCGTGGTAGCGCTTGACATAGTCCGGGAGCCATTTGACGGGAAGTATGGCAACGCGTCACTGCTCTCGGTCGAGCAAGTTGCGCCGTTCCTTGGGTGTTTTTTTTCGCCTGCTTCTCTTTGCTTACTTATATCTAGCTTTCTTTCAAAATCGTAATTCGGTGTTTTTGATGGGATTGACTTCCTTTTTTTCGGTCAATAGTGGGTGGTTCCTCAGGGTCTGTCTTATCTCCTACTTTATTCCTATTTCATTAATGCTCCTTCTCACTTGCACTCTAACTCTATCCACTCGTATTCCGATGACTCGAGGGCCCTTCATTCTTTAACTCATATTCAATCCTATCTTCCGACTTTTAGTTTCTGGAGATTGCGTCCATCTCGTGCTTAAGTTCTGTTCCGGATTGTTTGATTCCTTCGTGATTGGGATAGTGAAAATATTCTTTGTGAAATTCAATTCTTTAGAATAAGTCGTCTCAACTTTTATACAATTAGTCTTCTGCTTTCTCTTCATAAATATAGTCTTTCTAGGACTTTTCCTGTCTCTTTCGATCTCGGTTTCTGTCGTCTCTCCTGTTGACAATATTAAAGCATCTTAGCCTTACTATGTAAGAGGGTCTTGGAAGCTCACATCAGCGACGGGGTTTGGCTAGGGCATGCCTCTCAAAGAAACTGGAAGATTCTGTTTAGACTGTGGGACTTTCTCCTTTTTCTATCAGGTTGCTGTTCGCTATGACAGGCGTTGAAGGTCTCAATGCGCGCCCCATGGGTATTGGAGGGTATGTGGCGTCTGTCAGTAAGTTCGTGGGGGGTAAGGGGAGCGCTGGTTATTCACCGGTTTTTTTTGGACAGTTGGTCGAGTCTAAGCAATAAGGTCTTAAAAGCTGTTCCTTGCAACTGTTCCGTTCACTTGACCTCTAGTCGTTTGCGAGGCGATGCTATTGGTGCTTCGGTGTATCTCGTTTATCCTAGTATGTTCTTGTTGCGCTGGGGTTTTGCCAGCGGCATAGTGCTGGTGCGGAGTGGAACTGGTCATTCATTCTCGGCTTGTTTTTTTCCTTCTTGTCGTGTTTGCAGGTTTGGTGCGTTCTTTGGTGAACGATTCCTGGACTTTACGTAGCGCCGTCGTCTGTTGCACTATAGGTGCTGGGTATAGTTCTGCGCGGGGGTGGATTTTTTGGTGTGTGATTATGTTGGTGAACTGTCCAGGCTAGTTTGCTGAGTGGTTGCTTCTCTTTCTTTCCGCGCTCACCTCTGTTTGTGAGGTTCTCTTCCATCTTCGTGTTGATTTCCTACTGAAATTTAATCTCCTGCATTTAAGCCTGCGTCTGTGCTTCTTTATATGCGTAATTTGCGCCTAGAGGGTAATATACTTTGAGGAGTATTGTGACATTGGGCGTGAATAGGTGTGGCTTGCTGCTCGTGAGTGGTGGTGCAACTG
Organism: Trachelipus rathkii; assembly: GCA_015478945.1. Classification (NCBI taxonomy): domain Eukaryota; kingdom Metazoa; phylum Arthropoda; class Malacostraca; order Isopoda; family Trachelipodidae; genus Trachelipus; species Trachelipus rathkii. The sequence continues at coordinate 15,404 of JABUQX010013098.1, read as the reverse complement.
TAAAAAAAATCCTTGAATGAGCTAGATATGTGGCAAATGAACTGAATCAGGCGCTTATTGTCCGGCCCATCCAAAACATCTTCGTTATTATCCTGTCCAGAAAATCGTAACTCGTTTTTCAACATTAACCGCTCAGATGGATCGAAATGTCGCAACCAACCAAATTTTGACGCTTTTCAAAAACTTAAATTTAACTCTTTAACTTTAGTACTGGGTCACTGACACACAACAATCTATCATAGCCTCTCTACTTTCCTAACATCACTATCGAGAGATATTGCAATCCTTCTATCCCCTCTCTTCCTTTCCACACAACACGAACACATTTCACGACCACCCGAGATCGGTGGCGACTGTTTCGAAACCGTTCCTTTCATCTTTGTTTCAGTCAACCAGCGAGCAATCAAATTTGCCTTTCTAAATACAGGTCATCACTGCTCTCCTCATCTCCTCAACTGTTCTCTGACATTTAAAATACAGATACGGATTCATACATTTTGCGAAGAATATGAAGGGCGCTTACTGCTATCACGACTTCTCCGAGGCATGCTTAGCAATTCCTGGCAAAGATAAGTTGGAGTTGAGTAGGCAGCCAACCGTAACCTATCCACCACGTCCTTAGTCGCTTCACGAACGCGGACATACCGATGTGGTGCAAACGTTTTTCTCCCTACACCCTATGGAAGTAAGGAAATAGGGATGTCTTGTAAGAATGTTGTCTATGAGAGGGGTGTGGATATACCGTATGTGTATAGATATGTTGCTCTGAGGATAGTGTGATAGATACGCATACACAGAAGGCGCGAACCATTTAGGCACTTACGGGGGACCCCCGGCACTCGTCGGAGACATGGTACAATATATGGAGTTCCGAGAAAAGTTGTAGTCAGTTCTTGTGTGTGATGGTACGTCACTGTTTTTATGCGTGTTGAGCGGTGCGTTTACGGGGTTTATATGGGATTTCGGTTAGTTCGGCTTTACTTTCTAGGCGGGTCTATATTGTGAGTGGTGAGGTTTATCGTCGTTTTCGGTTTTGGGTGTTTCTGTAAAGTTGTTTAGTAGGGTTGGTTATTGGTATTATTAGTGATAATGATATAGTATGTATGGTATAAGTAGTTATGTATTAGTGTTATGGTATGTTGGTGTGGTTAGTTCTTGTGATTATTGTTTTATATTATTTATCATTTATTATTTATTATTATTAATTAGTTATTATTGAGTTGTTAATATGATTGCAAATTCTTTTTAATATTTGTCATGTACTTCGGGGGAAAATAATCGGGTCGAAATTTGCCGATGGACGATAGACGATTTAGACAGAGAAGATATGGTCCGCATTCTTTCTGTTGATTGCGATTGCGGCTTGTGATATTGACGAGTATCATGGAGGTCGGTGGCGGGCCGCAGCGTTACTAAGTTCATTTTATGGTATTGAGTGAGTATTTGCGGCGTGTAGTGAGTACGGTGAGGTTTATATGGTGCTTGTGAGTGGGGTTGTTGCGGATTCGGGTGTGACTTCGCTTGGTTTGAGGATTGTTACGTGGCGGCTGTGGTGTATTGTGGGGCGTTGTTGTGAGTGGTGAATCCGTTTGTAATCCTGTTAGTTTTGCGTATTGTGAGAGGTGTTTTTACTGCGCTCCGTAGGCCTGAGGGGTGCGTAAGTACCCCTGTACGTCGTTTATTCAAACAGGTGTGTGTTTTGGCTTTGTATTTGCCTATCTGAGCATCTAGACTGTGACTATACGTTCCATTATCATCAGCCTGAGTGATGTTTTAACAGTTTTTAAGAGTAGAATTTTTTATTCACCGCTATTACTTGTGAGGAGCAGTGGCTGGACGAGAACATTGTAAGCACATATAAATTATCTCGCTTGTGATACATATAAATCGTATAGTGTATGTGGAAGAGAGTGTAGGATATATTCGAGTTTTGCAGCTGTTTTATAGTCGGTTGTAAAATGTGTTGCGGTGGGTGCGTGGTTACAGTTCCTTGTGCTAGATGCTAGCGAGTGTGCACGTGAAGGAGTGTTTTGCGTTACAACACTGAGAGAGTGTGTGAAGGATTAAGTTTCTGATAATTACGATTTGTTGTTGAGAGAGTGTAGATAGTTTCGTTGTTTCTCACACAGTAGTGTCTAGGCAGCTATCTAGTTATATCACGATGATTATGAGTGATCTGCGGAGCGTTATGGTTATTACATCTCAGAATATTTGTTCGCTATTCATCACTATATTATATAGACTTATAAGTTATATATATATATATATATATATATATATATATTATATATATATATATATTATATATATATATTTTAAAAAAATTATTTCATGACCTCACAGTATACGTAATGCGGAAATCCTGACGTGTGAGTATGACGTCACACAGAGCTTGCATATAAATTTCTACTTGACATTATATTATATATTACTATATATATATTATATATATATCATAATTTATATATATATATACTATATATATATATATATATCTATATTATATATATATATCATATATAAATTAATTTCTTTTTACATTTTTGTAACAAAATTCCCTTTTTCCAATTATTATTTTTTTAATTTAAATATTTTTATTTTTTTAAACGTACATTTTTTTAAAATTTAAATTATTTGCGGTTGATCCTAATCGATAAATCATTATATATATGAGTAATTAATAGTCTTCGATGTATCCGGATAGTGGTTTGAAACGCATTTCAACCGTCATTCTTTATCCCTACATGAACTATAAAAAACAAAAAGTTACATTTTTCCTAGCGTTTTTTTTTCATATTTTTATAGAAAAAAAAAAATTAAATTATACGACTAATCAGTAAAAAAAAACTTCAAAGAATTTTTTTGATACCATTTTTTGTAAATTATAAGTTTATAGTTTTTAATGTAATAGTTACATAAAGTTTTTTCACCTCAGCAAAACTATTACCCAAAATATTTACACCTATTGATAATACGGAGACCAATAAATTCTTCATGTAGTAGAGTACAGACAGGTGACCAGGTGGCATAATAGAAAATTAAGAAGAAAGCATGCCATCTTGATATAAGAAAGCATTCAATCAGTAATAGCATTAAATTTAGGAATTGTTTGCCATAGCAAATTCTCGAGTGCAACTCGATTACAACATTTAAGAAAGGACTGGATAGGTATATGGATGGCTTGGGTATCATATAGTATATTTTGACTAAGACAAATTGGCAGGTTTTTAGTTATACTAGTAATTAATATTAAACTGCATGTATGACCATAACTTAGTTATTAAGGTTAGTTTGGGTAGGCTATCATATAGTATTTTTTGACTAAGCCAAGTTAGTGGATTTTTAGCTAAAGTACAAATTTGTAAACTAGGGTCCTTCTGGATTTCGCGATGAGCATGTTTGGTTAATAGGTTGACTCTCGATAGTCCCATATGGCTTCTTACTGTCTCTATATTTCTGTTCTACAATAGTTACATAATACTTTTCACATTAGCTACATAATTATTAAGAACTTTACACTTTTTATAATTAAAATTCATTTGCCACTTATCTGCTCTCCCAAGAAGCTTATCAAGATCATTTTGAATTTTTATACATCCATCATTATTTCTTACTGAGGTAGTCACTTTGGAATCATCTGCGGTAATAGTTGAGTTTAACAGATTCTGACGAAATATCGATATTTTTTTCCGATAATCGGTTTATTTTTGGATCTTTAGAACCCATGTCAAAGTACTAGAACAGTGTTGCAACCTCTCTCATGATATATAATTTAATGACCAAAAAAAAAAAAAAAAAAAAAAAAAGAATAAAAAATAGAAAAAAAAGAATGATATGAAAATAACGAAAAATGTCGTTTATAAAAATATCGTAAAATTGCCAGGTTATGGCTAACGTTGGCTACATATATAATATATATATATAGTATATATATATATATATTATATATATATATAAGTTATATATATTATTATATATATATATATATATATATATATTTATATAATATATATATTATACACTTACACACTTACAGAAAAAACAATTACCTATTTGGAATCAGCGTATAAACTATTACCAAGAAATGTAAAAAAAAAAAAAAATAAAAACAAAAAAAAAACTCAAAGTAAGACACTTATAGAAAAATAAATTACATACTTGAATAGCGTACAATCTTATTATATGTAAAGTCGTTTTTATGATTTAAAAAACTAAACGAATACCCTAGAGTAAACCGCATAGATATCAGAGTCGGGGTCTCTCGGCTCTAGGTGGACGAGGGGGGGACTTCGTCCCCCCCTCTGTCCCCATGGCCTTCGAGCCCCTAATTGACATTATATGTTTCCTTGAACTCTCATTTTTAGGGGGCTCGAGCCGATGGGGACAGAGGGGGGGAAAGTTTTCCATACCTCCACTAGAGGCGAGAGACCCGACTCCTGATATCTATGCGGTCTCCTCTAGGTATTCGTTAGTTTTAATTCATAAAACCACTTTACAAATAAAGCTTGTACGCTGATTCCAAATATGTAATTATTTCCGTAAGTCTAATCTTTTCGTGATAACTCTCCTGGCCCTTTTATGGAATTATGGCTTTTATATATATATATATATATATATATATTATATATATATCATATTATATATAAATTTATATATTATATATATATATATATATATAATTAATAATACCATAATATAATAAATAGTTAGGACAGGTTCATAGATTTAAAGTAAATATTATGATTTACAATGTGAAGCTTTTTATTGCAAAAAAAAGTTTTCTTTTCACTTTTATAAAATAAAATTGTGTTGTTAGGCTATTAGATATTATTATATGCGGTTTAAGAATGGCTCTTGGTCATCTAAATTTTGCAACTGTGGTTCTCCATTAAATTTGACAACCGTGTTTCATAGGTATAGCAACAAATCGATTGATTTTTCTAAAAAATCGATTTTTTAAGAATCTGTTAAACTCAACTATTACCTCATCTGCAAACTTAGAAACCTTACATTTAAGTCCCTAGTCTAAATTAGTATGACAATAAACTTGCTAAAGCTTGTAGTGTGGTTAGCATGCAGCCTACCATAGCTATAAGTTTTGCTTTTGGTAGTAGTCGCCGTATTGGTCGTTGTTTAGGATATTGACAAGCCTTAAGGTAGGGTGTAGGTTGTGCACGTTGCACGTGTTTGATAAATATTTAGTTTGCCTAAGACAGTCTCGATAGGCCCATATGGCTTCTTACTGTCTATTTCTTATCCTAATCCTAACCTCTTTTATTATTCTTGTATTTATGCAATGATTTTTTTTTTTTTTACACTAGCCTAGGCCAACTTGAATACATAACTAGTCTATCTTACATATTCTCAAAACTGAATGCCTACAAAACAATTCACTCTATTAAAAACAAAATAAAAAACAATTAACTTCTTTACACATAAAAATAACAATCAATAGATAATAATTTGTTTTCAAGTATAAAACCCAAAGCTATTATAAAAAGTTAAGATCCCGACTTGGAAATTTTCTAGATTTTCGTTTATTTACTTCTGTTGAAGAGAACCGGTCATACGTACGCTCGAACCGCAATAAAGTAATAAACCGCCATTTCTGGGTTTACAATTTATATTTTATAACCTGAATTTGCAACGAAAATAAAAAAATAAAAAAGCATAATCATACAATCCAGGCAACAAAATCTAAACCTTATATAGGCTGACTATGCGTACTGTTTTAAGGGGAGACTTCATAACTAGACCCCCTACTTTTTGAAAGTAAAATCAAAATTTTCACATTTTTTTTTATTATCTAAATTAGTAGAAAAATTCCTCCTGAACATCTTGGTGTAATTATTTTTTTAAAAATTCTAAATAGTTTTTTAGATACATAAATTTATTTAGAGAGGTGTCGAACTAAAAAATTTAATTTCCAGTCAAAATTGCAATTCCAGGTTCAGGATCAAAAAATGTTTTATTTATAATTATAGAAAATCTAATTTTTTTTCATATGCTCAACCTCTAACTCTTTCTTCGGATTTTACTCAGTCAAATAAATGGTGCCGGAGCCGGAGCCGGAGCCGGAGCCGGAGCCGGAGCTGGAGCCGGAGCCGGAGCCGAAGCCGTATCCTGGGTATAATTTTTTTTTCATGAAATAATTTTTTAGGATAAAAATTTATTGGCAGAAGATGTGCTGAACAATTTTCAAATAGTACAGAATCCTTAGTCGGATCCGGATCCAGATCCGAAGTCAGAGCCGGAGTCGAAGTCGGAGCCGGAGCCGGAGTATGATTTTTTTCGAAGAATATTTTTTTAGAAGATCTGCTGAACAATTTTCAAATAGTGCAGAAACCTTATTCGAATCCGGAGCTGAAGCCGAAGTTGGAGCCGGAGCCAAAGCCGGCGCGCGGAGGCCGGAGCCGGATCCTGGGATTTATTTTTTTTACAAAAAATATCTAGGTGAAAAATTTAAATGTCAGAAGACGTACTGAACAATTTTCAAATAGTGCAGAAACTTTAGTCAGATCCGGAGCCGAAGGTGAAGTCGGAGCCGGAGCAGGAGCCGGAACAGGAGCCGAAGCTGGAGTCGAAGCCGGAGCCTGGGTATGAATTTTTTTTCAAAAATATTTTTTTAGGTGAAAAATTTAATGCCAGAAGACGTACTGAACAATTTTCAAATAGTGCAGAATCCTCGTCGGATCTGGATCCGGAGTCGGAGCCGAGAATGAAATTTTTTCGAAAAAGAGGCCGGCTGCCGTAGTTGATTTTTTTTCGAAATATATTTTAGGTGAAAAATTTATTGCCAGAAGAAGTGCTGAACAATTTTCAAATAGTGCAGAAACCTTAGATGGATCCGGATCCGGAGCCGGAGCCGGATCCGGATTCGGAGCCGGATTCTGGGTATAAATTTTTTTCAAGAAAATTTTTTTTAGATGAAAAATTTGGCTAATTTGCCAAAACAGGTTTTCAAATAGTGCGCAAATCCTTAGTCGGATCCGGAACCGAGTCGAAGCCGGAGTCGAAGTCGGAGCCCAGACGTCAGAGGCCGGAATGTAATAGTATAAAATATTTTTTTCGAAGATATTTTAGATGAAATTTATTGCCAGAAGTGTGCTAAAACAATTTCAAATAAGTGCAAGAACCTTAGTACAGACCGGAGCGAAGGAAGTCGGAGCCGGAGCAGGAGCCGGAGCAGGAGCCGGGTATTTAATTTTTTTTCAAAAAAATTTTTTAGCGCTGAAAAGTTTAATGCCAGAAGACGCACTGAACAATTTTCAAATAGTGCAGAAACCTTAGTCGGGTCCGGATTCGGAGACGGATCCTGGGTATAAATTTTTTCAAGAAATAATTTTCTTAGATGAAAAATTTATTGCCAGAAGACTTGCTGAACAATTTTCAAATAGTGCAGAACCCTTAGTCGGATCCGGATTTGGAGTCGGAGCCGGAGCCGGATTCAAAGTTGGAGATGGAGATGCAGAGTATAATTTTTTCGAAAAATATTTTTTTAGGTGAATATTTTATTGATAGAAGACGTGCTGGACAATTTTCAAATAGAGAAGACGTTGGAGATGTTTCGTGCAGAACAACTAACAGATTTTGCATCTACAGGAGATTGGTGAGAAAGGTGAGAAAAGATATTATTATTATTATTACCGCTTCAATAGTATTATTTAAGATTATTATTATTATTATTATTATTATTATTATTATTATTATTATTATTATTATTATTATTATTATTATTATTATTATTATTATTATTATTATTATTATTATTATTATTATTATTATTATTGTAACAAGTGTGCCTCAAAAATTCCAGAGCCTCAAATAGGGTGCCGTGAATTGCAAAAAGTTGGGAATCACTGATCTAGACTGTCCCAGTCAACCAATGTATATATATATATATATATATATATATTATATATTATATATATATATTATATATTAATATATATATATATATATATATATATATATAATATATATAATATATAGTATATATATATTATATATATAAATAATTAAAAATAATAATTAAGAAACGGCATTACGCCTCTAGAATGTCCCACTCAACTCATAATTAAATATGAATAATACTTAAGAAGCCGCATGCGTTCTTTTTAGATTGTCCCAGTCAACTAATAAAAAATAATAATTAAGAAGTCGCATTGGCCACTCTAGAATGTCCAGTCAATCATAATAAATATCAAAAATAAATAAGAATAATACTTAAGAAGCCCGCATGGGCCTATCTAGACTGTCCCAGTCAACCAATAATAATAAATAATTAAAATAATAATTAAGAAGCCGCATTGACCCCTCTAGGAATGTCCCAGTCAACTTCATTAATAATAAGATAATTCTTAAGAAGGCCGCATTGGTCCTTTTTAGATTGTTCCAGAGTCAAACAATAAAAATTAATAATTAAAAGAAGGCCGCATTGGCCCCTCTAGAATTTCCCAATAAACATAAATAAATAATAAATAAAGAATTAATACTCAAGAAGCCGCATGGGCCTATCTAGACAACTTCACGCCTATTCTTATCCTCAAAGCCAAAAATCTAACTCCTCGTTGCTTTACGTAGCCCCCTCTCCAGCATATCTATGTCTTTTCTAATAAGGGTGGTTAGATTGTGGACAATATTCAAATACTGGCCTAACATATCTATTATACGACATTATACAAAACCAATATATATATAATTAGTCTGCATCTGGAATTAATTTTCAATTTTTAACCCTAGGCCCTAGCTCTGGGTTCAAAATCTTACAATGGAAACAATGAAACACAACACTAAAGAATGTTACAGACTTACGGGTTACAATGCCAATAGTTTGTTGCAGGGATGGCAATTTTGGTGATTTTTTTTATTTTTTAAAAAAAAATCAATTTGTGATTTTTTTGATTTTTTTGATATTTTTGATTTTTTGGATTCGTAACGTCACGTGAAATATAATTTGCAAGTTACAAATTATATTTCGCGTGACGTTACGAATCTGAAAAAATAGAAAAAAATAAAAAAAATCAAAAAAATCACAAATTGATTTTTTAAAAAAAAATCAAAAAAATCACCGAAATTGCCATCCCTGGAACTTTGTTGAAAATTGAAAAAATATATATTAAAAACATCATAATATATATAATTTTATTTAAATTTTTTATTTCTATTGAAGTTAACTCACTTAAATATACAAAAAATAAATAAATAAAAAAAAAATTAATAAAAAATCAAAAAAATCAAAAAAATCAAAAAATCATGATTTTTTAAAATAAAAAAATCAAGTAAAAAATCAATTGATTTTTTTCATTTGATTTTTTTTGTGCCATCCCTGCAAAATAATAAAAAATTCTTCGATAGGGGGTTTTAGAACATAAGGAATACCGGCTTATGCATATCCGATATTCTAAAATCAGTACATACAATAAAAGAAATGACTTATAAAGAAGTATAATAAGAGGCATTAGTTTGTAATTACATATCTATGAGGAAATTGTCCTCAATGACATGTAAGAAAAACGACATAATAAAGAATTAGCAATACACATTATCACTGTATGGTAATTACACTTTCACGCACCTTCAGGATAAATGTAGGAATCACTTTTACTTTATAACAGAAATAATGTTGCAGCAGTTAAACGCTCTTCATTCGTTGAGTTCAAAAAGCGGAAGAGCGAACGAAGCATTAGTCACGGCTTTTGCAAAAATCGATGTTGCCAGATAAACAAAAACTACTTTCAGATGTTTAAACTGTACTAACATTATACTGTGTTTTCAATATAAATTTACTAACGTTACATACATGTTAATACAGTATTAGGTTATTAAAAATGATTTTAAGACCGACTTCAGAACCCCCCTCCAGAGGTAGGGGCAGCAGATTCTTTAATCTAGGTAACGACTCGGCCAACGAATCTGTCTGCCACTCCTCGAACTACGTTGAGTAGAAGGAGGTATTGAAGCAGAACGAAGAGAGGGCCCGGAAGGTCGAGCTGTAGGTACAGTCGGTGCAGGTGTGGCTATATCGCGTGTACTAGCACGAGTACTCGGACGAGGTTGTGGAGCTGAAGTTACCTCATCTGTTGTGCTAGACGGTTGAGCTAAAGCTGGATCAGGAGATAATGGTACTAGGGGAGGTGGCGGTGAGATAGTAGGAAGAGAAGGGGGAGGTGAAACAGGAATGTTGTAGGTAGGAGTCGTGCTGAAAGGGACTGAAACTGATCTTGGGAACAATTCCGAATCCGGAGTATCAGGAGGATTGGACTCGAAGAACGCTGGCTTAAGACGGTCGATTGATACGACCTCTGTGCGTGTGGGACGCTGGATGGTAAAAAACTTCTCCTTCCGAAGTAACACAGGAAAAGGTCCATCGTACTTCGGTTGGAAAGCAGTGCGGTGCGAGTCATGCCTTACAAAGACATGTGTGCATGTAGAGAGGTCCTTAGGTACGAAAGAATGCACTTTGTGGTGACGAGTAGGAGTCGGTCTCCACGACGAAGCACAGCGCCTTAAGCGGGTTAGATAAGATAATGGGTCAGCAGTAGGAGACGGAGAAGATTGCGAAAAGAACTCTCCGGGAAGCCGAAGAGTGGAACCGTAGACAAGCTCTGCCGCAGAACATTGCAGATCCTCTTTGATGGCAGTGCGAATACCTAGCATTACCAACGGAAGAGCGTCTGTCCAATGTTCCGGTTGTGGATGAGCAGCCAAGGAAGCCTTAAGCTGACGATGGAATCGTTCTACAATTCCGTTTGCTTTTGGATTAAAGCAAGTGGTATGAATCTTTTCAGAACCAAGGAGGCGCATCAAATCTCTCCAAAGATAAGATTCGAAGACACGTCCTTGATCTGTAGTGACAGAGAGAGGTATGCCGAAACGAGAAACCCAATGCGTCATAAAAGCTGTCGCAATGGACTCCGAAGAAGCAACAGAAAGAGGAATGGCTTCGGTCCATCGAGTGAACCGGTCGATACAAGTAAGAAGGTAGCGTTTGCCATTAGAAGGAGGAAGAGGTCCTACAATATCTATGTGAACCTTTTCAAACCTGTCACCTGGTGGTAAGAAGGAGCCAAGAGGGCTTTTAGTGTGCCTCTGGACTTTAGACCGTTGACAGGAAAGACAATTGCGTGTCCACTTCGTCACATCGGCATTGACGCCGGGCCACACAAAGCGTGCTGAAACCAGCTTTCGCGAAGCCTCGATGCCGGGGTGAGAAAGGGAATGGAGATTGAGGAAGATGTCTTTCCTGTATGAAGAAGGAACGTATGGACGAGGAGTAGAGGTTGACGTATCACATAACAACTTCCTCTTGATACCCGGGAGTGTTATCCACTCTAGCCGTAAAGAAGAAGTTAATGTGGGGTCGATGATTTCGTCCTCTTGGAGCTGTGCCATAGCTTCAAAATCTATGATTGGAATAGGAGAAATAGAGTCGATCTGGATGCGCGAAAGGGCATCGGCAGTGGTGTTATCTACCCCAGAGATATGCCGAACGTCAGTGGTGAATTGGGAGACGTATTCAAGGTGGCGTGCTTCTCTGGGGGAATGTCGTTCGTGACGGGAAATCATCGCGAACGTAAGAGGTTTGTGATCGGTTAAGATGTGAAAATCTCGACCTTCTATGAAGTACCTGAAGTGACGAGTAGTTAGGTACATTGCCAGCAACTCCCTACCGAAAGCACTATACCGAGTTTCGGCAGGTTGAAGCTTGCGAGAGAAAAAGGCTAAAAGGAGACCAAACGTTATTCAAATACTGCTGCAAGACACCACCGACAGCAAAATCGGAAGCGTCGACTTGAATACGCGTTGGTGCAGAGTCCTGAGGATGGACAAGAAGTGTTGCAGCAGCTAGAGCTTCCTTTGAAGCGTCAAAAGCTTTTCTTGCCTCATCCGTCCAATCAAGAATGATGGCTGAACCCCTCTTCTTTTGTGTAATAAGTGCTGTAAGTGGACGAAGAAGTTCGGAAGCTGAACGAAGGAAACGGTGGTAAAAGTTTACCATTCCTAAGTATTGACGAAGTTGCTTCTGTGTTTGAGGAAGAGGGAATGCACGAATGGCATCAACACGATCGGAGAGTGGTTTAACACCTTCGGGAGAAACAGTATGGCCCAGGAAAGTGAGAGATGATGTACCAAGTACACACTTCGCGAGATTAAGTCGCATTCCAGCATCGTTTAATCGTGCGAAAACAGCACGCAAATGATCCTGATGCTCCTCAGGAGTTGCACTTGCTACAAGAAGGTCGTCGAGATAAGCCCAGGCGAAAGGTAAGCCACGCAGTATAGTATCAATAAACCTTTGAAAAGTTTGAGCTGCACATCTCAGACCGAAGGGCATTCTAGTATACTCAAATAATCCAAAAGGAGTAATAACAGCGGTTTTTTTTAATGTCATCAGCAGCTACAGGAATCTGATGATATGCCCTGACCATATCCAATTTTGAAAAGATGGTTGCGCCATCCAGACGAGAGTTAAAGGACTGAATATGCGGAACCGGGTAGCGGTCAGGTGTTGTCGAGGCATTCAGAGCCCTAAAGTCTCCACACGGTCTCCAATCACCCGAAGGTTTTGGCACCATGTGAAGAGGTGAAGCCCAAGCACTCTTAGAGGGGCGGACAATACCTAGTTCTAACATATGCTCGAACTCGGCTTGAGCCGCCTTGAGTTTGTCTGGGGGGAGACGTCTAGCACGAGCGAAAGTTGGAGGACCAGACGTCTCGATATGGTGCTGTACATCATGTTGGACAGGTAAAGAAGAAGAACAAGGATTTAAAAGATCCGGAAAATCCTTCTGTAACATAGTAACAAAGGGAGAAGCGTCTGAAGAAGAACATGGGGCGATAGTAGAAATGCCTCCAAAAACAGAAGAGATCAGAGCACCCTTTGAGGACAACGTAGTGGTACCGTCTACCAAACGTTGATTGCGAATGTCCACCATGAGATTGAAATGGGACAAGAAGTCTGCCCCAATAATAGGTTGTGTTACTTTTGCCACAAGAAAAACCCATTTAAAACTCCGTCGAAGCGAGAGTTCCAAAGAGCAAAGTCGTTCACCATATACTGGAATAATTGAACCATTCGCAGCATACAGCGTATGAGTAGAAAGAGGTACTGCAGAGCGCTGAGACGGATCCGGAGGGACCAAAGACAAAGATGCGCCAGTATCAATCAGAAAGTTTTGCTTTGTGATGCGATCGTAAATACGAAGCACAGTAGGAAGCGAAGTGTCAGGGTCACAAGGGGCAGTCGCTTCTGCTATCCCTTGACCTATTTGTTTTCCGAAAAAGTGCACGGAGAAGCACATTTCTTCGCTCTTGCACCGAAGAAATTATGATAGTAACAATATCCGTGAGGATAGGTATTGTCACTAGAAGCAGAAGGAGAACGACCACGAGAGGGAGTCCTACTACGAGAAGAAGAACGAGAACGAAATGAGAGCTGCCTTAGAGTAGAAGTGACAGAAAGCAACTCGGTTTTGATCTCTGCAAGACCGATTTCCAGAGCAGAAACACGAGCATCTAGAGCAGAAGATGTCGTGTGAGAGCAAGTTCCGTGAGAAAGATGAGGGGAACAAGCTTGAGAAGAGTGAGAAACCGGAGAGGAAGAGGAATGTGAAGGATGAGAAGTAAGAGAAGACAGTGGTGAAGGAGTTGGTGGGGGTGGCGGGGGTGGTGGAAGAGTAGAAGTTGCAGCAACTAAATGCGTTGCAGAAGCATGTGTGCGGAGCATGCGGTCTGCTTTTTCAGCAACCACACTCAAAGAAAGGGCTGGATCGAGAGAGGCGAGTATATCTTGGGCATACAAGGGCATCTTCTGAAGAAAAAGATGCCTTAATATGGCCTCCTCTCTGGCGGAAGGAGTACTTCCAAGCAACGAAAGCATGTTAACCAACAGTTCAGAAGGACGCAAATCGCCAAGCTGAGTATCTTTTAACAATCGCTCATATTTTACCTCCTGGGAAGGGGCTAATCGCGCGATTAGTAATTCTTTAAGAGCCGTGTAAGGGGTTGTTGATACGCCTAAAGTTGGCAGGGAATCGCGAATGCGCACTAAAGTAGCTTGAGGAAGGGAATTTAATACCCTTGAATATTTATTTCTCTCCTCTTCATCCGGACGAAAGACATTCTCAGCCAATGAGAACCACAATTCTGGATCATCCGTAAAGAATCGCTGGAGACGCAAGTTGGAAAAGTCAGAGGTGGGAGAATGCTCATCGTCGCCCGGCATGATTACAATGCAAGATCGCGACTCAAATATTGATAAATAAAAAATATATATATATATATATATATATATATATATATATATATATTATATATATATATATATATATATATATATATATATATATATATAGATGAAAGCATATATTATATAGATATATATATATATATATATATATATATATATATATATATATATATACAGGGGCGTAACTAACGGCCCCGCAGACCCCGCGGTGCGGGGGGGCCCACGCAGGTAAAGGGGCCCATAATTGCGAAGAGCAAACAAACGAAATAATAAATGAAATATGAAAAAATACATAATTTACACAACATATATATATATATATATATATATATTAAAAATATATTATAATAATATATATATATATATATATATATATATATATATATATATATATATATATATATATATATATATATATATATATATATATATATAAAATATATATATATATATAATATATATATAATATATATAATACATATATAATATATATATATTATATATATATATATATATATATATATATAATATAATACTATATATATATTATTATAGATATATAATATATAAAATATATATATATTATATATATATATATATATATATATATAAAAGTAAAAAAGATGCATCTCGCCCGACTATACAAGCCCTGAAAATTTGATGTTGATCGGACAAGTATAAAAAAAATATCCCAATATTTCACTTTTTCAAACATTTGAATTTTTGGAAAAGTGAAAAATGATATATATATTTTTTCTACTTATCCGATTAACATCAAATTTTCAGCTTGTATAGTCGGGCGAGATACATCTTTTTTACTTAGATAATTTTTTTTTGTATACTCAAAAGAAAATTTTTAAAAAATTTCAAAACATTTTTTTTTGGAAAATTTGTTCCAAGAACAAATCCAAAACTATTGAATATACAAAGAAATTATCTAAGTAAAAAGTGTGCCTCTCCCCGACTACAAATGCTCTGAAATTTTCATCCACTTCGCCCGAACAGCAACTCTTCACGTTCTAATCTCATCGACAAAAATCTTATCCGCGCTATAGCACTCCTCGAATCAAACGACACTGCGTTTGGAAGTCTGGACAACCGCTGAGTTCCAAAAATTCAAAAAATCGTAAAATCCTCTTTGACCATTGTAGGT
>JABUQX010013097.1:37500-48339 GCA_015478945.1 Trachelipus rathkii | reverse complement strand
AGGCAACAGTTGTGTGACTATGCCCATCTGCCAGAAGGGTCTTTCCTTGACAGGACTCCTGATGAGTATAACATCACCCACTTTTACCAGATTGTCCCACTTGATTTGATATAAATCTCTGCTAGTCTCTCGAAGACTTAGCAGATACTCATTATACCAACGAGTTCTGAATTCTTCAAATTTCTCTGAAGATAGCTTGAGGGACCTAATAAGATCTTCTCGAGCTTTTGTGGAGGAGCTCCAAAAAGGTTCTTCTGAACCATTGCCTGGCAATACAATACTTGTTCTTGAATGGGGCTTTAAAAAACAATTGGGCGTGAGAGGAATCACATCATTATCACTTGAAGTGTAAGTTAGTGGCCGAGAATTAATAGCGTTAGTGATGTCTGAGAGTACAGTGATAAACAGTCAATTACTCTTCAAGAAAGAACTGGTACGCTATAGTCTGTACAGACAAAACTTTTCGAGAGCTGCTCAGTAATCAGTCTTTCCACAGGCTGGCCCGTCCATGGACTACTAAAGAGGAATGCGCTTGTGAGTGATGTGATTCTTTCGCAGCAACTCCCTACCCTCTTCAGATACAACAAATGTCTCCATCGCATCTGTTCCTTGACTGAATGTTCTGGCATTATCACTATAGACAATATCAGGAACACCATGAACATTAATGAAACGCTGAAAAGATTGTACAAATGATTTTGATGACATATCTGGTACTAAATCCAGATATATTGCTCTAATATGGAGACAAGTGTATATGATTAGAAACATTTTTTGAGATTGATTGGAACGCTTTGGTCTTACGCCCACCAGATGCTTTGTAAAGTCTACCTCCTACATGTATTAAATGGACGGAAAAAGATCTACTGAGCTTCTACGAAAAATTTGTTAAACTTAGGATAACTGAAAGCAATAAGTAGTTAAATTTTTTTACAAACCACACATCAAGACAAGAATTTTTATTAATAATGCCCTCGAGCTGATGTTATACCAATATCCTTCAGGCTGGAATTCTTGTCAGTGTGACTTGCATGCCTAAACTGTTTGGGCAATCGCATAAATGAGCATCTCTCTCAGCCTATTAGAAGGTGGTAAGATGGTGAATTTTTACACAGCCCAGGTTTAGCACGCTCAAATTCATAGAAATTAAGTCGTGACAAACGAACCTTGGTTCTTCAAAAAAGACCATTATCATCACCAATGGGGAGAAAAAGATTCAATCTGTTTACTGCAGATCAGGAGTTTCTCACCTGCGTAGATATAATAATTTATGGCCCTTTTCAAAAGAGAAATTTCGCATTCGCAAAGACTCCATGTTGCACTAATTTTTATGCAATAGCAAAAGAAGCCTTTGTCATCCACAATTGATATTATTGGGTAAAATATCTGCTGTTTTAGCCAATAATCTGCCAGAGCAGAGCACAAATAACGCAAGAAGAGACCCCAAACTTGAAAATTTTGACATTAATTACGGGAGGATCTTTGGCTTCCTGAACTATGGAAAATACGGGGTCACTGGATCGATTCCTGAATTTCCCAATTCAAAACTAGGCCAATATGAAGACTCAGAAGCAAGCCAATCCGGCCCAGAAGACCAAAACTGAAGTTTTCTCTTGAATTCAGAGAGGGTTATTCCTCTTGTAAGTAAATCGGCGGGATTTTCTTCTGATCGCACATACAAAAATTTTGGATGAAGTGAAAATTCATTTTTTAATGAAGAAACCATAAGTGATATGTCCTGAATGCGGTTCCTCACAAAGATTTGCTTGTTCTTTTGTCCTTTGTTCAGAATCCATTGCAATGTTATTTGCGAATCAGAAAAAATATTGACGGTCTGAAACTGAACATCAGGAAAACTTTTCAAAACTGAAGGCAAACATTTTAATGCAAGAAAAACCGACATCAGTTCTAAACAAGGCAATGTTCTTCCTTTCAGAGGAGCAACTTTACCTTTAGCCCATAAAATCTGAGGATCTTTCAAGCTTGAAGAAATATATACCACAAACCCATAGCACTGTTTTCTATCGTAATCAAGTTATTCCAAGATCATCTGTTTTCTCAAAACATGATCTTGGAAACGTTATTTCATTAAGGCCAGACAGATCCTTTCGAAGCTTTTCCCAGGAATTTTTTATTTCTGGGTCCACTTCATCATCCCATTTCATTTCTTTTTCCCATGTCTTCTTCATGAGAAGACGTCCACGAATAGAAACAGGAATAAATAATGCAAGAGGGTCAAACAATTTTGACACCTCAGAAAGTAGTTGCCTTTTGGAAGTAATGGACTAAAGTGATACTTCACTCAACTTGAGAATGTCCTGTTGAGGATCATACAGATAAACCTAATACCTCTTTTCCGGCGCACTGATGAGGCACGCACAAGTTTTTCCTTCACTTTCAAATAAAAGCCGCTGAGCTGCGGGCTTATTTAGTGTATCCAGCGAAGAAAGGTCACAGCCCACCCTCTTTGCATACGAGAGATGGGCGCCTGGATAAGACATGTTTTAAGTATCGATCCTCAGAAGAATTGTGGTAAAGACAGTAAATTGCGCAACACTATATATTCCATTTCTTACAGCAGAGAATATGAACACAAAGATCAGAATTATACTGATCAGCATGATGACGAATGACTGCATTCAAAACGAAAGGACTTACTGCTAATCACACACAATCATGATCGGTTAGTAATAACGGCGATAAGGCCACAGATTCCGTACCATTTTTCTCCCACTCAGATAACAAAATCTCTATTGACATCCTCCTAACCAATTTGAGATCGTAATCTGTGCTGCACGAAAGGCTTTGGAAATATCTGGCCCAATACAACATATTTGTTGGTCCTAAAGGAAATAAGAAGGCGAAAGAGAGAGTTCAAAAGAATCGATCTCCTGATATCGAGGCCATGATTTAAAGTACGGTTAGATCCACCCACTCTTAAACATAACGTTGAAGAGCCAGGGGCGCATTTTGTTGTAACATTGCTGCATGCAGTCCTTTATTACAGGACGGTGGGTATGAACTTAAGTTATTATAAGTTTTGAGGTGATACTATGATATGGGTTCAAATTATCCTCCCTCTGGCTGCTGTTTGAAAACATCCCCATATGCAGATGAGAGACCCTGCTTTTCCAGACGTTTTTTAACTCCACGCAATGTAGCTACAGCTACCGATGATGAATTAGAGGCACTCATTGAGAATAATTTTCAGTTACGCAGGGTAACTCTACATGATATTTTGCGTAGCTCATAAATACTCGATGTCTTGATAGGATTTTTTGAATGAAACACCTTCGTCGATGGAGCGCCTGACTCTGCTGTTTCATTTATCACTAATGATTCGAGCTGTAGATGTTTTCCCTATGCCCAAATCGACATCTCGCACGTGAGTTATAGTGTATGCAGAAGCATGGTCAAAATACAGATGGCGGAAAGGATCGATGAATGGTGTTCACTATAAGCTTTCGGGGGACTTTTGCTGTTTTCCAAGTTTAGAAATGGAAAGAAGTAAGTGTTCTACATCCTCCTGTCCACGAATATGCTCCCTTGAGAGTAGGTTTCAAATGCAGATTGCTCTTCTCCAAAAATAACCAATCTCTGAGAGGGGGTCAAAAACGATTTGGCTGGGCCAAATGGGACAAACCCATGGCAGGTTTCAATGGTTCTACCTTTCAAGCACTCTATGATTTTGAAGTGCTTCATTGAAGAGATGACATCAATTCCAATCAAGCCATCCACATTTGAAACGCTACTTCCGTGTTTACCTACGTAAAAATCGTCTGCAACATGATATTCCATATATGAAACATTATTAGATAGGCACCACATGAGTGCCGTTCACTGTGAAGCTAACATCAAGAACTAGCTGATCTGATTAAAATACGACATTTTTTTTTATGATATTTGCAACAACGAAGATGTTCATATGCTAGGGTCGTACTTACGAAATGACCTACCTGGCTGCTCACCGCCAAAAAGATCTTAAATGGTACTGGTGTGGCATCAGGCAAGATGAATTCACTTCAGCTTCAATTGTATTATTAAATACAGCTATTGAAAAACTTAGCTTTCGAACAAAAAATTCGCGCAATTAAAGCACTCTGCAGTTACATAATTTTATTCCCCCCTTTTATTTAAGGAGATATTGTAGGTATGAACTTTGGCCAGTATGAAGTATTTACCGCTGTATATTATACAGATTATTGCTCTGAACAACTCATTCGGTCATCATCAAAGAACTTGAGGCACTGAAGCTCGTAGATGCTGACTTGTGTGAGACATCTGCACGATCTCTTTTTGCTTTTTAACTCTTGCATTTGAAGAACAATAGAAGCAGTTAATGTGGAGCACATCTTCTTGCATGTGCCACAACGGACGAACTTAGAGCCGAAATCTATTTGCAGGGCATTTTGAAGATACATGCTTTTGCTGGAACAGTTTGCACACATTGCCCAGTTCTAGTGCAGGCCGCTCCCGTTACGCAAGCTAACCTGTCGATAAACTTCACAAGCCACCTCATCGGTGTTTTTCCATTACAAAGTTTGTCATTTCCATACAATGATTGAAGCTAGAAGAAGGAACACCTAACCTTCCTGAAGAAGTGGAGAGAAGAAGAATCTTTTGGAATAGTAACTTTAGACTCTTTAGACTTTTTTACACTTGTAGTGTTGAAGGAAGAAGTTCTTCTCTCTTATATGAGGACTTCTCGTTGTGAGGAAGGGCATTTTTTTTTTATTTCTTTTCTTTCCCTTCATGGCAAACCAGACCTAGCAGTCTATTTCCTGTCCTTTCAAGGGACTTCAAAATGTTCATATAGTTACTCAAAACCAATGATCGGAAGGATACTCACACTCTGAGTTTTTTAGTTTGAGTTCAACGCAGGAATTATAGAAGCAGCTATGTCTGTCAGTCACTATAATGACTAAAAGAGCGGTTAACCGTGCTGTTCCTCTCCAGCGAAGTCCAAATCGAAGCTGCTTGCAGTTCATGGCAACGTTTGCACGAACTTTACTGACTACAAAGAAGCCGAAGTAACTCTCTAAATCTTATTGTAACAAAACTGATGGCTCGAATCACAATCTGTGAAAGATTGTGTCACACTAGAAAGGCGCACGTCCAGATTACACGCTCGCTTTAGGATTTTGATAGCGGCACAGAAATAGTTCTCATCAACCATTTAGTCAAGTGTTGTAACAGTCCTTTAAGCAAAATTTGAAGATGACTTTTCAAATACTGGAGTTTGGCTGCGTCAGAAAGGTCCTTCATACAGCCGTATACATTTTCAAAGGACAGGAGAAAGGATCTGAACGAATGTTTATCCTCTCCACCAGAAAAGTTTTGACACTTAAGAGCTGGAATTTTAAGTTCTTGTTGTGGCTTAAAATTCTTCAATATATAATGTAATTCTTTTCGTGAGACCGAATCATCCTCCTGCGAAGAAGCGGACTTGTGGGACGAAACTTTGGCAGTTGGTCTGATTTCGTGAATTATCCTCTGCAATTGTAGATGATAATGAGAAGATTTAATTACTTCTTCATTTAAGAATGTTGCATCGTGTTTCATGAGATCAGACTCGCAGATCTTTGCTTCGACGTCATTGTCATACTGTCTCACCTACTCCAGACGAAGATTTACCTCATCCAAGATAGCTTCCAGCAGGGATGGACTGGAATCCTTAGAAGATTCCTCTGAGAAGGGCTTAAGGCAAAAGCGGTTATTTTGCGCTTATGATGCCTCTTGAGGGCGTCGCACTGGTTTTTACTTTTTCTTCCGCCCAGGCCTCCTACCGAGGCTTTCTTACATTCCATCTTTTATGATGGATTCCTCCTGTAATCGCCTATGTCGCTTTGATGATGGTGTCCTTCAAGATGAAGCCGAAGAATTAGCGGAAGCAGAAATAGCGGCCTGCTTTAGTGCATTTTTTACGACGAAATTAAGAGGATAAGTAAGGAAAAGTATGTAATTTATAGAAAATGATGAAGTAATCTCAAGATAGGATTAGGCGCAAAGAAATTGTATACAAAAAACGCAACCTAATTTTTTTGTTTTTAAAAGCTGTTTCGTATATTAGGCTAGCATCAGCCACCGCGAACGTCTTTTCCAATTTTCCAAATATATACTTGTGCATATATTTAGTCGTTATTTTTTACGAATAAGAGGAAAAAAGGAAAAGTTAATGAATTTAATACGAAAAAGAGGAAGCTAAATACGTATACAGGAATAAGACGGGCAAAGAGTTGAATACAAACGCACGACCTACTTATTTTTTTTTAATAACAAGTCGTGTTTCGTAATATAGGCACAACACACACACTTCTACTGGCGAACGTCTTTTCCAATTGTTAGCAAATATAGTACTTGCGCATATATTTAGTCGTTATTTTTTATTTTTTTACGAATAAGAGGAAAAAAAGGAAAAGTATGAATTTAGTCGTAAAAGATGGAAGCTAATAGATAGGAATAAGCGCTAAAGAGTTGTTACATACGCAAAACTTTTAGTATAGACCATTGTTTTTATCAATTTCTCAGGTATCTCTAAAATTTATTAAAAAAGAAAAATCTGCTGGCTTATAAGATTTTAAATTTGGCTGCAAAATCGTTTGGAGTGGTAAAATTAAGCACTACCCCCCATAATCAAATTAATTTTAGACAAGGCTTCTGCGAATTTACGACACAGTAGAACTAAAAAGAGAGTTTTGGAAATTAGCAAGTTGGACTGTTACTAAAATTTGACTCGTAAACGGAAAACCTATTAACGGAAACGAAGAAAAAAGTTTCTGAAACATAAACAAAGAAACGAAGTAGCAAATTTCAAAATAAGAACTATGAAATAATATAATCTATCTCTAAGAAAGAAACGGTAGAACAAACTTTTTTAAGATGTTCAGAAAAGAAAGCTATTTCTAAGATTAGACGATATAGAACAACACTTTTAAGAATGGAAAATAGATTATATAGAACCAACTTTTAAGATGGAACTATTTCTAAGATATTTCGATAATTATCATAATAAATGTATAGAAATTTAAATAATAAGGCTGATTATTAATTACTAATCAATTATTAGTTCATAAAAAAGTAATTTGCTTTTTTTGGTTGCCAAACTTTTGTTGATTAACATTTACTGTATATAGGTCTTAACAATGTATCTATATGCTCAACAAATCAATAGCAAATATGCCGCACCACGAGACTAACAAAGGGTAGACGGGAAGAGTGGACAACTAACGCTTTTCGTAATTTTTTAGAGTTTCTGCGCTATTAGGATTTAGAATTGAGGTCCTTCTATGAGGTTTCAGTAAGACAGTTAGCATCTTCACCATCCTTTGTAAGATTTTAAGGTTTCTGGGTGTATTTGGAAATCGTTAAGGCTAATGACACTTCATTCATTGCAACATTGCAGTTTTCCACGTTGATTTGTATCGATATTCATTTCATGAAAAAAAGAATATAAAAGGATTAATTTTCTCAAATTTGAACAACCTTTCGATTTAAATTGTGATAGTACACACCGGTTGATTAGAGTTGCTATGAGAAAAGCTTCTACTAATTCCAAATTCCAATGTTGCATTTATTTTCGATATAAAGATTGAAAGTGGGGCCGGCTTGCACAAATTTAATCTTTATCACAAGCTTCGTGAATTTTGAGGGCAACCACGCGATTTCGTCACCACCTCTTCCTGACAACGACAATTTATAACAAATAATGCCATGAATACATCCAACTTCCTCGATAGCCGTCCCCGCTCCTCTCATAAATCTCGGTGTTTTTTAACGATAATATTTTCTAAATATATATCATTACTAATAATAATTAGTATCTAATATTATAGTAATATTATATATATACTATATATATATATATAGACTAGTATATATATATATTACTATATATATATTATACTATATATACATATATAATTATATACATATATAATATATCTGTATATATATATATATTTATACTATTTATATTATATATATATATATATATAATCTATATATATATATATATAATTATATATAATATATATATATATATATATATATTATATATATATATATATACTATGATATTATATACTATATATATATATATATATATAAATTTATATATATGTCTATATATCTATATACATATATGTATATATTATTATATATAGTATATATATATATATATATATATATATATTATTATATATATAATATAGTATTATATATATATATATATATACTATATATATATTATACCCATATATATACTATATATACTATATATATATTATATATGACATACATTCTTAGGACTAAACCATATCAATATTTGCCTATTATCATGTTTATCATAATTAATACAGTATTATTCGTATTAGTATTATATTTATGAATAAATTCTTATTACTATTATTGTTGTTTATTATTATGATTACATATCAATATTGATTTTTGGTATTACCTTGCCCTGATAGGGGTTGCATCGTGCGCCTACGGTGGCTAGAGGTGTTCGACGGTGCTCCGGCGGAAAATGTGCTTATGCAAACCTCATGTTATCAGGTGTGGGGCGTACCGTCCCGCTCTCCTTTATTATTTCTTCCTCCCTATGCGGATCTATGCTTTTGCCGAGCAGGCGCGATATGGTGTAGATGTATGGTCGTGAAATGGAATGACGCGCAAGGACGTAGCGCTTGTTATTGGTTACGGTACTAGGCTAAAGGTTGCGCAAATCAACGAGACGCGTTCCGAAGGATGTGTACCACGCCTGCCGACTAATTGGAACTACCTACAAGAACGACTGGAGACGACGTGGACGGCCATAGGGTCGCTCGCATATGAAGACAGGTGTGAGCGCGGCACGTGTTAGTTATCCGGCAATTAGTGGCAACTCACCAGTAGTCGGCACAAGTGCGTGGAGGATGCTACACAGAACAACTCCTATAATCCATATCATCTGGGCCACGCGCGTTCAGGGCCATTACATCCTCGATTACTGGCGCAATAGGCATGACAATTCTGCCGGTTGGTTTTTTTCAAGGGTACTGGCGTGCCCAGGGCTTCGTCGTACTACCGTTCTGTTTTCACCGTGAGGCACGCTTCGAGAGACAGTGCTATCGGTGGAATTTCCCCAATGGCCTATCGGTGGATGACGCGAGATCCTACGGTCAAACGTCAGCCAGTTGGTTGCAGGGTCAAGCGTGTGGGTAGGTAATTTTAAAAGGATCAATTATCGACGCTCATAATGTTATCCCACAGAGTCTGCAGGTCCTTGCCTATCGAGGACGTTCTTGAGGCATCACACTTACCCTGATGATTTTCGGAGGAAGGTACCCACTGGCTGTGCCTCGGCTCATATATGGTATTTATGCATGAATGGTAAAGCTTCCAGCACAATTCAGGCCGCGAGGCAATCGGCCATTGGCTTAATGATACCTACGCCAGCCAGAGAAATGGCTCCATCGAGGGTTCTGTGAGGTCTGCCTGACACGATTTTATTTTGGAACCAGCCTGAAACAAATTGGTCTAACCGGACGAACTCGAGGCCTAGTCCACCTCCGAAGCCATGCTTTAGCAAAAAAGATCGGCCGTTGCTTGTGCACATATTCGTTGTCTCCGTAGCAATTTTGAGGCGGGTACAGGGCAGCCCATCGGGCCCGACCTGTGTCGATGTGCCATTGCCTTGGGGAAGGGGCACTTGCGAAACCTTCTTGATCCCCTGCATGTCGCATCACCATATTCCTTACTATCGTATGTGTGTGTGTAATGTGTGAGCTGTGTGTGTGTGTCGTGTTTAGGTTGTTTTTCGGCCTCATATGTAATATGTTATGGAGCCTACCTAGTAAATTACATATCCAGTATATCTTTGTCGTTTTAATTCATCACCATCTGCGTAGTCTACGCATGTATGTACTTGGACCATAAACAACGACGTGCTGAGTCGTGGCAAAACTTCGTCGTAGTGTAGCTCATGTTTATATATATAGTATGGTTATTTAACATAAATCAGCTCGCGAAGGGTGTAGGAGAATCTATACCACCACGATACACCCATTTTTTCGTAAGCACATAATTGAAAGACAATCCTCTAAATATATATATAATACTATTATATATAATACTAATATATATATATATATATATACTATTAGCTACTATCTATAATTATATATATATTATATATATATATATATATTATATATATATAATATATACTAACTATATATATATACTATACTATATATACTTATATATATATATATATATATAATATATAGGCCAGCCTCTATAACAGAAGAGCCACAATCCATATCTCTAACACTGCAACAGCTAGCCCGGGAAAGGAAACATTGCTGGAATCTCTGGCAAATTTTTAGCGGGCGAGGTAACTGTAAAAAAAAAAAAAAAAAAAAAAAAAAAAAAAAAAAAAAAAAAAAAAAAAAAAAGAAATCATATCTCGAAAACTACAAAAGCTACAGGCAAATGAAATACATTTTTGGAATCCTTGTAAAATTTTGGTTAGGGAATAATGTAAAAAAAAAAAAATTAAACATAAAAATTGGCTTTTTTTTTGGGGGGTGCTGGAACAACAGTATAGCTATATATATATATATATATATATATATATATATATATATATAATACTATATATATATATATATATACTAATATATTATATATATATATATATATATACTTTTATTATATATATATATAGTATATATAATATATAATATATATATATATACTATGATATAGATATACGATATATATACATTATTATCATACTATTATATATTATTCTGTTAAAGGTATTACACGGCAATTTAGGGGGCTCAGACCCGACGG
>JABUQX010013097.1:12500-32500 GCA_015478945.1 Trachelipus rathkii | reverse complement strand
TTGAGGCAGTGAGAGCGTCAGTCTTGCAATCCCCATGGCGTTCTGCGAACAAACATGCTTCTGCCCTTGGAATATCCGATCGTTCAGTGGGCGCATTTTTCATGATGACTTTCATTACCATCCGTGCAATTTGGTGATTGAGCAGTAACTCTCCGAACGCAACTTCATTTCCCGGAGGAACGCATGTGAGACGCTTCTCGCAAACGTTCCTGAGGACCCATTGTGTTTTTCAGTGATGAATCCATTTCCACTTGAATGGATGCGTCAACAAACAGAACATGTGCTACTGGGCTGACACCAATCTCCGAGAATTGCATCAACGGCCCCTTCATTCACCAAAGGTCACAGTGCGGTGTACAATTTCCTCCGCTGGGGTTGTTGGGCCATGGTTTTTTGAGGAAAATGAAGTTACTGTGACAGTGAATTCTGACCGGTATGTGGTCATGCTGGCTGAAAATTTTTCCCACGTCTCGATGAATTGGACTTAGGGGACATTTGGTTTCAACAGGTCGGAGCATAGCGGCTTTCACACTTTCGAAGCATCGGAGTGTCGTTTTGGTAGAGACGCATATTCCCGGAGTTACCTTCATCTCATTTACGGGGCGATTTGGAGTGGCCAGCCCGCTCCGCCGATTTGGCCCGCTTGGCGAACTTCTTTAATGTGGGGTAGTCTGAATTATCACTTTATGGTCATACCGTTCCTTCGTAGACCTACTCTAGACCTGAAGGCCAACATCTCATATATATGCTAACATATCCCGCTGCTTGCCTGGTATAGGGTCATGACATTAACGGCCAGAAAAATCGTGGCCTATTCAGTTGGTAATTTGGGCAGTGTGTATCGGCACCTTATCTGATATGATTTCAAACTTGTAAAACATTACTTTAGAATTAGTTAGTAACCTACATTGGATAACAGGAATAAGATGTTTCATGTATCATGCACATGTTTTATTATTTTTGCGTTGTCAAGAAGAGGAAGTTATTTGTCCGTGGCTGGTGCTACCCTGACAATCCTAAATTATATATTAATATAGTAAATACCATATGAGAAGTAAATTAATGCGGATACTCTAATTTAAAAACTCGTATAATTCTCAAAATGAGTGATAAAAATAATCTATAATACTAATATTCGTATTTTATTTATTTTTTTCATCTCTTGGTTATATATATATATAGTTATTGATATTAATTAAATTATTTTATTTTACATTTTTTTTTATAATATATAATATTTGATTATATTTGATATTTATTATTTATTATTATGTTATTATTATTTATTTATTATATAATTATATTATATATATATAATAATATATATATTATATATTAGTATATTATATTTTAAGTATTTAATACATTATTATTTTATTTATATTTTATTAAGTATACATTTATATTATTAATATATTATTTATGTCTTATAATACATTTATGTTATTTTTATTTATATTTTTTATTAGTATTATTTTATTTATATTATGTTAATTAGTTTAGTTTAGATATATTTATCTATGATATATTTATTTTATTTTATTGATTACCTTTAAGTTTAATACATTCATTTATTATATTTTGTATATATATTATATTTTCTTTTTTTTTTTGTTTTTTTTTTTTTTTTTTATGTTTTATTTTTTTTTATTTATTATTTTTATATTGTTGGATTTATGTAACCAACAATGGTTTTTTGAGGTTAAGCCACTTAAAAAATATTAATTATTTTTTTGTTTTTCTTCTTTCTTTTTTCTTTTGCTTTTTCTTATTATAAATAGTAAGCAAAAAAAGTTCTATAATGAAGGTCCTATCAGGTGTGGTAGCATATACTTCTGATTTGAAATACGCGCCAGATTTTCATGCGTGTATTGTTTGGTCGTGAGCGGAGTGTGTCGGTGGTCTCATTCGAGAGGTCATTTGGGTCTATAAGTTTTGTTCTGTACCACGGTCAGTCGCAATCATGGGCTTTGGACAGTTTGGACGTTTCCGTTTGCCGTCGAGGCCTACTTCTCGAACAGATGTTCTTGTTGATCTGCAACCATCGCGCCTTCCGTGATTCGCTTTCTAATTCTAGCCTGCTCGTTGGTTCTCTTGTCTTCCGGATCGCGGAAATCGATTATAAACAGGGTCACTATCGTTTCAGACAAACCGCAGGGCTATAAGACACTGGATCTGGGGTCCCTCGCCCATCAGATCCATGAGAAATTGAGGCACGTGAGAGTCGTCAGTACTTGCATATCCGCATGGCGTTCTGTCTGAACAAACATTCTTCTGTCCTTGTGAATATCCGATCGTTTCAGTGGGCTCGTCATTTTTCATGAGACTCATTACGATCCGTTGCATATTGGTTATTGAGCGTAACCTCCGACGCAAATCATTTTCCCGGAGGTACGCATGTGAGATCGCTTGCTCTGCAAACGTTCCTCGAGGACCCATTGTTTTTTTCAGTGATGAATCATTTCGCACTTGAAATGGATGTGCGTCAACAAACAGGAACATGTGCTACTTTGGGGTCTGAAATCCAATCTCCTGAGAATTCATCACGGCCCTTCATTCACACAAAGGTCATTTCGTGCGGTGTACAATTTCCTCCGGGGTTTTGTTGGGTTTGCTCCATGGTATTGATGGAAAAGTGAGTTGACTCGGTGACAGTGAATTCAGACCGGTATGACCATGTTTGCTGAATATTTTTTCTCACGTCTCGATGAATTGGACTTAGGGGACATTTGGTTTCAACAGGTCGGAGCAACGGCTCACACTTCGAGGACATCGATGTCTGTTTTGAGAGACCACTTCCCGTGAGCACCGTCATGCTCATTAGCGGGGCGATGGAGTGCCCAAGCCTCGCTGCCCATGTCCGTTATTTGGCCTCCTTGCGACTTTTTCTTTTATGTGGGGTATCTGACAATCCAACTTTATAGTCAACGCGTGCCGAGAACCTGGTACGCTAGATCCTGGAATGTGGCCAACATCAGTCAAATAATTGCCTACATAGCCCGCTGCTTGCACTGGGTAAGGTGTCATTGACATAACGCCAGAAATCACTTCTCCTTCATGTGAGCTTTTCCTCTATACTAATAATACTTTCATGGATTTAAAACATAATACTCCCTTGCATTGTAACCATGAATACCATCTAACTAAAGAACCTTACTCTATTTCGGCTCATTCCAAAATAATTATTTCTTTTAATGACCCTGTAGATGCTCAACTAAATTGTTTACACCCTTTGTTAAAAACAACGATTGCTGTTTCTAATATCTATATATTGAATCAAGAATGTACATTAACCACCAACTAATATCATTTTATTAATCCTTCCCATGTATTGAAATCGTTAAAATTAATCAATTCTTCTTTTATAGATGTACCTGTAATATTTTCATTTTTAAATCATTCTTTCACCCAAACCCCTTATTTTATTAAATCTCCTAAAATAGTTTGGGATAGTCAATTAGATTATATTAACTCATCCTTGAATCATCACGCTCGAAACTTTAGAGTTTTGGATGAAATCTGAGGTGGAGCATAAAAATATTTGCAGTGCAATAAAAGGGGACCACAATCATATAATTTTAAAATGGCGGAGTCAGCAAAAGCTTTACTGGTACTTCAGCTCCGCATTTTATATTCTAAATATGTAGATATAAAATTTAGAATAAGACTACTGATACCTAAAAAGGAAACAGGATTTATTAAGAGTTGGTAAATCATTCTTCATATCACAGGCACATAAAAATTATTATTAAATAATATTAATATATATTTCTTACTTTGTCACCTAAGGTGAAAGCAGTAAACGTTGCGTGACGATTCTTCAACATCAAAGTTTACTGAGACACCAAAATGAATTATTATTATATATAAAAGTCAATTCGACAAATAGGATTAACAAGTGACTGCCAAATATTATTTCATTCATAATTTAGACTTAAAATAGATAAAATCATATTAACAAAACTTCAAAAAAAATAAATGATTGCCTTCCTTAGTTCCGGATCTAAGTATAAACTATCTATGAGATAGTACTGTTCCCTTCTTGAAAAAAATTAAAAAGGGTTCTAAATCCTGTGAGGTTGTGAACTTTAATGAAATAGATAAAAAAATATTTTAATTATTAATTTACCTTCTAAATAAAAGCGCATTTTAAAAAGGAAAGGAATATTCGTTAAATGGTTGGGGAAGCGAGAGGGAGAAGCGACAGCCATTAGGTTAACGGGCTGGTAATAACATCACTTCTTTCTTGAGATGAAACGTTGCTCAATGATGGTAGCTTGCTTTTAAAGTGTTGCCAACAGTAGAAAAATCGTCAGAAGGGAAATTGAAGAATATCAGATGAACAATCAACCATAGTGGTAACTTGATCAATAGCAGAAAAAAAATTATAAATGCATAGACGTAGAAGCACAGTGAGAGAAACACATGATTAGAAAATATCTTATTTCAACTTACTTGTGTGATATATATTTTGCAGCACCAATTTATTGAACGAATTATCGGATGCTGATTCGCATCTGTTTATGTGCGTAAAATTGAAGAAAAACCTTTATCCTGATTGTATCTTAACTGAATTAGTCTAGGAAATATCTTTCTCTCTGCTCCACCTTCTAATGTGTATTTTAGCGAGAGAATGTTTTTAGCAAGCAGGAAATTATTTATATCAAGTTAAAGGAATCGTCTTTCTCCAACACTTTAGCTGATCAGTCTCATGTTCTTCATCATAAATTTATAGAGATTTGGATTTTAAAATATGTAGTAGAATGGATTACCTTAAATACAAGCATATAGCTATTTATACTTTTCCTTTCAACTGACTTTGTGTTTAAGGCAATAATAATTTAATTTTCTCAAAAATTTCTATTGTGATACTCTATAAAGTATCATATTTACAGATGGTACATTGCACTTTTATAATATATATATTTATACTATAACTTATATTATATATATTATATATAATATATATATATATATATTATAGTATATATATATATTTATATATATATATTATATATATATATATATATATATATATATATATATATTTATATATTTAATTTATATATATATTATATATTATTATAATATATTTATATATTATTTTTATATTATATTATTATATATATATAAGTTTTAGTTATTATACTATATTATTATTATTATATTTATATATTATTATATATATATAATATATATTATTTATATATAATATTTATATATATATTAGCCGATGTCTCTCGAGGCTTACCTGTTTTTCATGACCAAAATCCTTGGAGCGGTTGAGGCTTGTATTTCTTGCTCACACAATGCAATTGCTCTGCTACGAAGTATGAGAATGATTGTTTTTCACAGTCATTTCACATTTGTCTTATAATATTGTTTCAGCAGTTTTTTCCACAGATAATTTTTCTTAAGTTAAGTTCTTTAGAATATATATCAATATTATGGTCTTTTGGGTCTGATATGGCTATGTAGTTTAAAAAGTTTCTTTTACCATTTTCATTTACCTATTTCTGTATTGCATTTTTTTAATTAGCTAGATTTTATCAAAGTTATTTTGTTAGGGTAGTTCTTGGATATCAAACCCTTTTACATTTATTTAATCAAGATATATTAGTGAATTTAGTAAATGGTGTCATACAGGCCTATCTATAATTTATATTTTATTTTAATAGTTATGAATCATGCGGGAGTCGCCAAGCTTCCCAAGCTAGGGGGTGCAGCTTAAAATTATATATATTATTTATATATTATATTATATTATATATATATATTATATATATATATATATTTATTATATTTATATTATATATAATATATATATTATACTATATAGTATATATATTATTTGAAAGTTAAGTATTCATAGAAACTAGAATTACATTTGTATGGATATTATTAAATGATTAGATATTTATAAACAAATTTGAATTTTTATTAAAACAAGTGAGAATATTAAATTTACTAATATTGCATATGATGGAAAATTCACACTATAGAGTCAGTTGCAAAATTGATATTATTAAAAAAAGTAACTTCCTTGGTTCAAGGGATAATTTATCAACTACTTTTGAAATAAAATTAAATCAATAATTGTCAAAACACCAAAATTTTATGTGTACACTCTCTAGCCAGCTTCCGTTTAACCTGTCGTTCTTTTCCATTAGTACTTCGTAGAAAGTCTTGATCCTTCGTAGAGTACTGAAAGAGGCTCTACTGTACTGATGGTGCATGGGGTGGGCGAAGTAGTTCATGGCAAAGCCTTTTCGTCGACTGGAAGTAAGGTTCAGTCTTCCTATTTTAAGACTTTGGGAGGCGAACAAGATCTTTAGTTCTTCACTACTCAGTTTCTTGTCTTTCCAAATTTTGTACCAAAGTCTAGCTCTTCTTCTATTCCTTCTAAGTGGTAAAAGCTATAAAAGGAAGCTGTCTTTTCCTTTAACTCATCGATTGTTATGAGTTAAAATGTTAGTTTGTTAAAACTTAAAAGCTCTTTAATAATTTAAAATGATTAAGGATATATTATCATAATTTTTTAGTCTTTTGGTCTGATATTGTGCATGTAGTTTATAAAGTTCTTTTCCATTTCATTTAACCTATTTTTTGTAAATTGCATTTTAAGTCTAAGAATATCAAATACCGTGGTATTTTTTGTTATTTGGGAAGTCATTTTGGTTATATCAACCCTTTTTTATAGTTATTTATTAAAATAATTAGTCAAATTTAGTAATGGTGTCATATAGGCCTATTCATATTATTATATATTATTATAGTTATAATCATGGGCGTGGGAGTCGCCAGCTTCCAAGCTAGGGGGGGGGCAGCTTAAAATTATATATATATATATATAATATATAATATATCATATTAATATATATATTATATTATATTATATATATAATATATTATTATATATATATATATATATTATATATATGAAGAGAAGACATAAAACTAGAAACATTTGTATGGATTATTAAATGATTAATATTTAAAAAAAAATTATTTATTTAAAACAATAGAATATTAAATACATTATGCAATGATGGAAAATTCACACATCACAATATAGAGCAGTTGCAAACTTGATATTATTAAAAAAAAGTAACTTCCTTGGGTCGAGGGAAATTATCAACTTTACGTTGTTTTTGAATTAAAGATATTCATGATAATTTTTGTCAACTATATCTAAATTTTATGTGTACACTCATCATAGCCAGCCCATTTAACCTGTCGTCTTCCATAGTACTTCGTAAAAAGTCTTGATCCTTCGTAGAGTACTGAAAGAGCCGCTCTACTGTATCTGAATGGTGCATGTGGTGGTGCGAGTAGTATTCAGCAAGCTCTTTTTTCGTCGACGGAAAGAAAGGTTCAGCCTTCCTATAAGACTTGGGAGGCGACAAGATCTTTTAGGTTCTTCACTACTTCCTCAGTTTCTTGTCCTCTCAAATTTTGTACCAAAGTTCTATGCTCTTCTTCTATTCCTTCTAAGTGGTAAAAAATACTATAAAATGAAGCTGTCTTTTTCCTTTAACTCATCGATTGTTTGAGTAAAATGTTGATGTTTGTTAAAAACTTAATAAGCTCTTTAATAATTTAAAGATTAAGGATATATATCATAATTTTTTAGTCTTTTGGCTTTAATGTTTCTTCTGCGGATCTTTCAAGTTCTTTTACCTAATTTCATTTACCATATTTTTGTATTGCATTTTTAAAAGCTAGAATTATCAAAAGTGTATTTTTTTGTTAGGGGGTTAGTCTTTGGATATTCAAACCCTTTTTAAGTTATTTATCAAATAATTTTAGTTGAATTTAGTCAATGGTGTCATATGAGGCCCATGCATTATTAATTAGTATATTATTATTATTATATCATGTGGGAGTCGCCAGCTTCCAAGCTAGGGGGGGCAGCTAAAATTATATATAATATATATATTATATATATATTAATATATTATATATATTATATATATATAATAGTATATATATATATATATTATTATTTATATATATATATATGAATAGTAAGACATAAAACTAGAAAATTCATTTGTTGTAAATTATAATTAAATGATTATTATTAATTAATTAAATTATTTTTATTAAAACAATAGAATATTAAATACAATATGCAATGATGGGAAAAGTTCACATCTAATGATAGCAGTTGCAAAAATTGATATTTAATTTAGAAAAAGTAACTTCTTGGGTTCAAGGGTACAAATTTATTCTAACTACTGTTTTTGAATAAAATTATCATAATTGTCAAACACAAATTTTATGTGTTATACTCATCATAGCCACGCCGTTTAACTTCTGTCGTCTTCCATTTAGTCTCGATGAAAAGTCTTGTGATCCTTCGTAGAGTACATGAAAGAGGCGCTCTACTGTATGATGGTGGGCATGGTGGCGAGTAGTATCAGCAAAAGCCATTTTCGTTCGACGTGAAAGAAAGGTTTCCAGCCTCCTATAAGACTTGGGAGGCATACAAGATTCTTTTAGTTCTTCACTTACTGTACTCAGTTTTCTTGTTCCTTTGTCAAATTTTGTACAAAGTTCAGCTCTGCTTGCTATTTCCTTCTAGTGGTAAATACTATAGAAAGGAGCTGTCCTTCCTGTTAACTCATCGATTTGTTTGAAGTGTACTATAATGTTAGTGGTTTGTTAATTAAACTTAATTAAGCTCTTTAAATAATTTAAAGATTAAGGGTATATATATCATAATTTTTAGTCTTTTGTCTGATAGGCATGTAGTTTAAAAGTTCTTTTTACCAATTCATTTACCTATTTCTGTATTGCATTTTAAAGCTAGAATTATCAAAAGTGTATTTTTTGTTATTGGGGTAAGTGGCATTTTGGATAGCAATATACCTTTATTTTATCATAAATAATTAGTTGAATTTTAGTATGGGTGTCATTATAGGCCTATTCATATTTAATTATATATTATTATTATAGTTATTGTACATGGCGTTGGAGGTCGCCAGCTTCCAATGCTAAGGGGGGGGCAGTCTTAAATTTATAGTATAATTTTATATATATAATATATATATATATATATATATTATATATATTATATTAGTAATATATATATTTAAAATTTTATATTATTATATATTATATTTAAAAATTTAAATTATTACTAGATCAAAACAATAAATATTTAATATATTATTAAACACAGAGGTGAAAAGTAAGACATATAAACTAATAACATGTCTGGTTATTAAAGTGAAAATATTTAAAAAAATTATTTTATAAAACAATAGAATATAAATTACAATATGCAGGATGATGGAAATCACAGCTATTAAGAGCAGTTGCAAAATTGAATATTATTAAAAAAGTACTTCTTGCACACAATACATATATTTTATCAATTTCTACCCTTTAATATAATCATAATTGTCAAACACAAATTTTATGTGTATACTCATCATAGCTCAGCCCGTTTAACCTGTCGTTCTTCCATAGTACTTCGTAGAAAAGTCTTGATCCTTCGTAGAGTACTGAAAGAGCGCTCTTACTGTACTGGATGGTGCATGGGTGGCCAGAGTAGTATCGCAAATGCCCTTTTCGTTCGACGGAAAGAATTATGGTTCAGTCCCTCCTATAAAGACTTGGGAGGCAACAAGATCTTTTAGTTCTTTCCTATACAACTCAGTTTTTCTTGTCCTTCCAAATTTTTGTAACCAATAGTTTCTATTGCTCTTCTTCTATCCTTCTTAAGTGGTTTAAAAAACTATATAATAGGAAGTCTGATTTTTCTCCATTAACTTCATCGATTGTTCAATGAGTAGTCATGTGGAAAAGGATTGATAGATATGTCCAATGTCATTAGCCAGGTGTATTTTCAGTAGATTTAAAACCATAATTCCATAAGAGAGGTTATTTTAGAATCAAGATACTGCAATTATTTAAAGGTTTATCTTCTACCAAAACTTCTTCTGTGATGATTTGGTTGCTGGATGGTTGATTTTGCGGTGCTGGCTGCTTACGCTTAACAAATTCCAGGGTATATTCATTTTTTAGTTGTATGGTTTTATCAATTTTTTATTGTAGTGTCGTAAAGTTGTTAAAGTTTAGAGCAATGCTTGTATCTGAAATGTCATAGTCTCTCTTTTTTTTTATTTAATTGTAGTTTTTGCTTAAATTTTTAGGTAGGATTTAGTTTGTTCCAATTTTTCCCATTTCTTCTTGTTTTTGTCTATTTATTCTTATTTGTGTGTGTAGAGTGTGTGTGTGTGTGTCTGTGTGTGTGTGGTGGTATCGTGAAAGTGCAGATTTTGCAATAGGGCGCGGCTTTCTATTAACTTTTATTCACCAACATCCCGCGGCTTAAAATCTAACTTTGCCCTCTGTAATATCACCTGTTTAAAACTTAACCCTTATACCTTTTACTTTGTCTGAGACTTCAGATGGCTTAAGAATTCCCCCTTTAAACACATCGTTTTAATGTATCTAACTATAACCTTTTATTTTTTTTTTTCATTATTTCCATTATATAATTGTATCTGTGCCTATATAAACATTAAACTCCTGTAACACGTCTCGTGAATTTCGAATCTCCTAACTTCGATGTTCTGTGGCTAAAATTCTTTCTTCCTTCTACTATAACATACAATAACTTGTGCTTCTGCTACTGTTCTCCTATCATGAATCATATTTCAACATTCTACTTCTTTGAATATCTTCTACCTCTCACGAGACTTGTTATATTTCTCTTCCTCATCCCAAATACTGAGGTCCTCCATATTTATGGTGGTATTTCAAAATTGTACATTTTTCATAATTCTGTAATTGGTTTTTGGGTTATTTCCTCTTCTTTATCTGTTATTTTTAAGGTTGGGTGAGGATGGCCTTCGAATTCCATTTCAGCTTTCTCATTAGCGATCTGGAGCAATCTTAATCATTATTAGAACCTATCACAGCATTCCGGATATTCGTCTCCAATTCCAATTCTTTTGAAAACACATTTGACCTTATGTTTCACCACTTAGTTATCCTTTCTCTTTTCTCTATTATAAGTACACCACTTTCGCCCCCATTGGTAAATCTGACCACAACCTTATAATCTCTTAACTTTAATACTTTCTTCTCCAACAGCTCCATCCCTGCCCTGTGCGTTTTTTCTGGCACTTTGATTCGGGGTGATTGGGGGCCTTGCATCGCTTCTTTCTACGCTAACGTATAATTGGATAACTGCTTTTTGACTCTGATGACGGCTTCGGCTTCTGCAATTAGGTGGGAGCTGTATCGTTGACGAGATGAGCAGGTTCAATTTATCGCTTCTTCGGACTAAATCCTTTCTCTCCCTCATAATTCCATGGTTCGATCGTGCCTGTCCTCTGGGCCAATCAGGCTAGAGACAGCGCTTTTCGGGGGTTGGAAAAATCCTCGTTCTCCTATCACTCTCACTAATTTTCATTCAGCTAGAAATCGTTGCAGGGAATTACTCTTCGACGAGCAAAGCGGGCTTCATCAAACGAAAGTGGTTAAACCTCCTGGTTCGTCCTACTAACAAAAATCTTGTCTGGCTCTTGCCAAAAACATCTCTAACAACTTCTGTAAATCTACCTTTCCTCTTCTTATTTGATCTGATGGCTCTGTTGCTAAACTCTCCAACTGAAAAGGCCAATGCTCTTCGGCCTCTATTTTCCTCTAACCTCAAACCCTGGACGATTCTGGCATTTCCTCCTCCTCCACCTTCTCCTCTCCGGTGTCCTATGTTTTTGCCTGTGATTACATTTGATCGGGGGTGCATGGGCTCCTGAAGATCTATGAACGTTACGGAAGGCGGGGGCCCGGATTGGCATCCTCCCTGAGTTTTGAGGGAGTGTGCCTTCCGAGCTAATCCTATGGATAACCCTATGGATAAATTGTTCTTTTCCAGAATATTAGCGGTATCGCTAGTAAGCTATACGCGCCAGCTTCCTTTACCTTATTAAAGATGCTTTCCTTTATAGTAAGTAGTACATGGAGAAATGATCTCATTCTGAATCTGAACTGATTGGTAATGTTGCATCTTTCTTCCCCTTTTCAAAATGGGTTCTAAGACTGTCTCCACATCAATTTCGTAAGCGGCATAAATCTGCAACAACTCCCTCATCATGGAATGCTTCCCGAAGCGGTCAAATCGTGAGTACAAGAAAATGTCACACATAAAATAATTGAGGATAATTTTTTTTAATTTCGAGCAATATTTTCTTTTTGATTTGAGACTAAAGATGTCACTATTCAAAATTCCCAGTTTTTACAATAAAGATTAGAAAATAATCATATTTAATCCATAATGCATTGCAAATTGATTTCTTGCAATAATAATATATATATATATATTATATATATTTATAATATATATTATATATATAATATATATATCTATTATATAATATATTATATTATATAATATAATATATATATAATATATATATATATATATAATTATATTTATGCAAAAGTATGGTTCGAGTGCCTATATTTAGCTTTACACTTTTATTTCAAGTTACAATTACTACCATTTTAACTAAACGTTAAAAAAGTATAGAAAAATTACACAAACTGACCTTCCTTTGAATATATTATAGCTTGTTCCCTTTAGTAAGTAGGAAATGAAAGCCATATGATGTGGGGCTGTACTCTAAAACTCTTTGCATTGCAGGAGTGATGTTGCTTTTGAAGAAGATGTTAAGTCAACTTCTAAGGGTGGGCAGCTGCCCCTCTGCCTCCCCCTGACGACACCTCATGGTTATTATTAATATAGTTTATTAAGTTTGACTTAATATTATGCACTACACACAAAAATTTAATAACTTTTTACACCTTTTATAATGAATCAAGCCTTTCTAAATAAAGTTTTTTCAATCAAATTCTCATTATTACTTTCAATGAATTTATAACTATTTTTATTTTCCAAAAAAACTATACTTTTTTAAAAATATAGGTTCTCGCGTGTCGGAAGAAAGCCGAGACTATGGTCTCGGGCCGGATGCCGGAGATCTTTAAAATTAAGTCCGGAACTCGCGGCCAAGCCGGAGCCCGGAAAGCAGGAGATCCGTGCATTACCTATATATATATATTATAGTATATATATATATATTATATATATATATATATATGTATATAATATTTTATATTATATTTATATATTATATTATATATAGATATATATTATATTTATATCTATATATATATGTATATATTATGTTTGTTTCTATTGGTGTGAAATATTTAAGTTTTAGTGGGTGTGCTATGGGGATGGAGAGGAAGGTGATACGAAAG
This sequence comes from Trachelipus rathkii, assembly GCA_015478945.1. Classification (NCBI taxonomy): domain Eukaryota; kingdom Metazoa; phylum Arthropoda; class Malacostraca; order Isopoda; family Trachelipodidae; genus Trachelipus; species Trachelipus rathkii. Next base: position 19,216 of record JABUQX010013097.1, on the reverse strand, counting down.
GAAGTAGGTAAAATTAAGTGAGAAGTTAAGTGAGCAAGACAAATAAGTGATAAGTGTAGTAAGAGCGCTCACAAGTAAATCTGTTGGAATGTGAACAAGTTGATACTTTAAACAAATCTGGGGGCAAATGAATGAAGCAATTGTTAGTAGTGCAGCAAAGGAGAGTATGTTGGAAGTAGTTGCTAAAGTAGGAAGTAAGAAATGTTAACAGTGAATGGTGGACTGAAGAGGTGATGAAAGCGGTTAAAAAATTTAAAAAAGAAGCGTGGTTGAATGTACTAAAAGCAATGATGAAGACTCAAAAAGAAAGAATGCTTGGAATCTATAAGGAGGACTAATTAAGAAGAGTACTAAATATGGTAATATATGTCGTTAGGAGAAAAACAAGAAGGTAAATGAACAGTTTGGAAGGAGGATGAAATGAAGGACTTTACCATTAGGGTAATAGTTAAGGCTTCTTCTGTGATAAGAAAGCGCGAAGGTTTAAGAAGAAGAATAAGGGAAAATCTGTTAGAATAATGAATTAGGGTGGTGTTCTTATTTTTGTAACTGTTATGAAAATGGGTGTGAGAGGAGTGTGGAAAGAACACTTTCAAAATTAAATTTAACAGTAATGAAGAGGTGGATAGTGTAAATGATGTTTGTGGGTTGAGTGTGCAAGAAGTGATATTGGTATTTTTGGGGTATGAGGTTTATAAGTATAAGTTGAGGAGGGTAACTGGGTAGTAGTTTTGAATAAGTATGAAGAATGTGTAAATCTGCAGGTATATGATGAAATTAACTGGTGAATAATGATCAAGAAACGTGAGGTCGAGATGTGTGATTAATTGGATTTGGAAGTTGTGTATATATAAGCGTTTAATAGAGGGTAATAATAGTTCCAAGTGGTATTTGGAGAGAGCGGTTAATAGTTAGCGTCTTATATAAGGGTAAGGGAGAAAAGGGGAACTGTTAAAAAATTATAGGGGAATAAGCTTATTGATGTTGTAGGGAAGGTATATGCTATTATTTTGGGTGAAAGAGTGCGCGTCGAGTGACTGAATTCGATCTTTAATATATATATTTAAATTATATATATTATTATATATACTTATGTATATTTATATTTATATATATATATTATATATATATATATATATATATTATATATATATATTTATATTTTATATATATATTATTATTATTTTCAATGATCTCTCAGTGGGTCAAAAGGCCAGAGGATTACCTAAAATTCTCATCGTGTAAATTTTTGGAAAAATAAGAATACCAGGTTCCAATTAAAGAGTGACATGCCCATATATATTATTATTTGATTCTACATTATATATTATATTATTATATATAATATAATATGTATTATAATATAATATATATTATATTATATTATTATTATTATTATATTGTAATATATATATATACTATTTTATATATATAAATTATATATATATATTATATATATATATATATATATATATTATATAAATATATTATATATTATTATATATATTATTTTATATATATATACTATATATATATAATTATTATATATATATTATATATATATAGTGAAGGGACGATTAATCGGGAATCGGAATCGGGAATCGAAATCGGAAGGAAATCGGCTGTTTTTTCTAAGTATAATCGGAATCGGAATCAAGAATCGTCAAAAATTGTACCGTTTCTTTGACCGATTCTTTGGTTTACGCTGCCAATGCTGAAAATAAATTTTTTATTTCGATCTTTAATAATTTCAATAGACAATATTTTCCGTAGTTCTTTTCCGTTATTGATTAATTTCGTTCTTTCCTTAATCTATTTAATGTAAAGAAAACTGGATTGGAGTCGGCGTTCATCTTTACGTATAATGACTTTATAAGATATCATGTTAGGATTTTCAGAGTTATGGTGTGATGCAGACATTTGGCAATGTTTCCGTTAGTCATTGTTTATGCAATATGTTTTTGATTAATTATATAATCCCGGAACTCTTTTAAGTGAGCAGTTGAAATATTTTGCCTTTGTAGGTTTGTAATTAATTTGGGACCTATTGAATATAAATGCTATTCTTCGAGTTTTTCACGTCTTATTCACGTATTTCACCACCAGCATCTAATTATATATGTGATTGTCTTCATTAATTGCTGTGGAAGATATTCAATATCCTGCATAATAAAATTCATTTGTTAATAATAAGGATACGCACATAATATGGCTGCAGGAGTTACATAAGCAGGAATTCTTAGGAATTACCTCTTGCTTTTTTTACAATTTTTGAACTAGTTTCATGATGCTCATATTTGAACAAAAGAGAACGTGAAAAAAAATAATATCCATATGCAAACAAATGGTAGGTCATTTTAATCAATCGCCTCAAGCTATTGCCAAGTATGGAAGAATATCAAACTAGATATTAATTTTAACACAGCACAGATTTATTCAGGATGTACAAAACCACAAATTAATAGCTACCTGTATTATATGCTTTCAAAATTTTTTGAAATTAACAAAAGAACGGCTCTCATTTCATATTGCAAGTGATCATTCAAAACCTGCTGCTAAGAAACAACGGAAAGTTCTCTGAAAAATTGCTAAAAATACTTAATTTTGTTGATTGACGTAAAAATTTCTTGAGCCACAGGAAATCAATGGCATCGGCAAAATCCCAAATATGAAAGTGGATTTGCAGTTTTTTTTGAAAAAGTCAGAAAAATGGACTTATTTTGATGGACTTGGGTCTATTCAGTTTCACAGCATTGGCATAAAATTCAGTAAAACATAGATTTCAGCATTTACTTACTGATAAGAATCTTGTTGCTTGCTACTTATCTTGATCCACGCTTTAAAAACTACAATTCCTTAGGAATGAATATGCATTAAAGAATGTGGAAGATATTCTTTAAGTCAATGGATGTGCGAGATATTATGTTGTAATAAAGGAAAAGGAAACAAGTTTCCACTACTTTAACAAAACAGTTTCCACTACTTTAAACCAGATCTTAAGATTCTTTCAACACACACACACACGCGCCACGCGAAAAAAATGTTTAAAGTTAATTAATTTTTAACTTCAGTTTTGAAAGCTGTTTTTTCGGAATTTTTAAAGAGAAAAAAGACTTTAAAAACAGTCAGAACTCATTATCCTAAGGAAGAAAGAACACTATTTTGAAAATATTGTGAAGATGTTATAAAAGTAAAAATGGCCAATATAGAAATATGAACTTATTAAAAAATGCAGAAAGTCCCTTACAATGGTGTTCATCGAATAAAGATACCTTTCAGCATTTTGGTGTCCTTGCTAGAAAATATTTAAGCTCTTTCCCCTTTTCGTGGAAAGTGAAAGACTCTTCAGAATTGAAAGATCAATTTATTCTCCTAAAATATAAATTTTCGGATGAACTCAGAACCGGGAGAAATGTTAATGCTTTTGCACTTTAATTTAAGAGTCATGCTTTGACTATATAATAATGATAATTTTTTGCTTGCAAATCTTACTTTTATTAAATTAAAGAAGGAATTTTTTTTTAAACCCAATTAAAATGACAAAATTAGTTCAATTTATTGGTAAGATTTTTAAAATATTTGCTATTATTTTTTCAGTTAAATAGATATAAAGTTGTAATTAACCTAATTATTTCTTTAGCAAAGATGAAATATAAGAGAGAATTCTATAACACTAATTTATAAGGTTTTAAATATCTAAAATTAGTTGATTTAACAAAACTCCATTGCATTATATATATTATTAGATTATATATATATAAGTATATATATAATAGTATTTTTATTATATATATGTTATTATATTTATTTATATTTATATATATATATATTATATATTATGTATTTTATATATATGAATATTTATTGAGATTTTTTTTTTTTTTTAAGTAATCATGAATCTGAATGTCTGAATCGTGAATCTGAAATCGGTGTTCACCTTTTGACTGGTAAATTCGGTTATCGGAATCATGGTCTATATTCGGAGATATTTTTGGACCGTCCCTATCACTAATTTATATATATTATAGAGTATTTATATATTATATATAATGTATAGTAGTTATATATATTATATTATATTATATATTTTATTATTTATTTATTTAATATGTTATGATTTATATATATATATATTTTTATTTTTATACTATATATTATATATAAATGTAAACAGGACGCAGAGTAATGGCTGTCGCAAGGTAAGTGAATTAAAACTATGGTATTGAAAAAATGTATGGCCACTACGAGTTGATTTGGAACTTTATGATTTATGATTAATAAAAGAAAAATAAAAAAAGAGAGGGGGATGAAATACAGGAAAACTAACCTCTTGGCGATCTCTGAAGATCGTTATGAAGACGAATGAAGATTCATCCTCCCTGTTCTATTGCTTTATTCTGTGGGTAAATAAATTAGGTCTACGTAGTTTGCCAATAGGGGTTCCCAGCAATATCCTTTGTTAGACAGCGGCGTTTTTGTTCGCCTTGAGTACGCATGTATTTATGTTGTAGTGAAAGGTTAGTTGGGAAAATCTTTGATGTAAAAAATATGGAAAGGGGTTCTTCAACTTTTATTGTAAACAAGTAATTTTAACTCCTTTTTCAATTCATTAAATAATAATTCATTTAAATAATATAAAAGAAAGAACAGGATAAGCAAAAAAAATAAAAAGTATAGGTTTATTGAAAAATAACTTAATGCACGAAAAGAACAAAGGCAATGAGTATAAAGTGTGGTTATAATACAGCCTTTTTTACGGTCTATGAGCAAGCTCTCTATAGAACCGGAAATAAGAATTGGGGATAATCTCATTAAGGAATAAATAGTATATATATACAAGAAAATGGATTTCAGATTTTATGATGAAGTTTGGTTTTTCAAGAACCATATTATTTGGATATTGGGATTTTTACGTTTCGAAGAATTGGGCGATGTATTTATAACGAAATGGAATTAAAATGGAATTAAATGGAATTAAATGGAATTGGCTCGCATTTAAGAGTAAGTAGTTTTCAGTGGTAAATTTTATACATATAAGATCTCATTTGCTTTACAAATTTATGGCTTATTGGCATTTGCACGATTTATAATTAAATTTAAAAATTTATCTTTAAGTTTTTATTATCGTAGACAATTGGGCTTCATTTATTTGCATGAAAGTTCTGTAGTTACTTTTTGCACGATGATCACTAATTGTGAATCTTTAATCAATGGATTTCAGATCAGATCAAATCAAGAGGGACTTAAATAAGATTCCATGTGAGTTTGATTTTCAATGAAGATCAAAGGCAACAAAATTGAAGACAAAAATAAAAGGGGGGAAAACATTCCGGTAAGAAAAAAGTTTGGGAAGAAAAAAAAAACCTAAAGTGGAAATACTGAATTAATATCCATCAAAGGTAAGACTAAGTTTTATAAGTTAAGTATTAATTTAAGTAAGCTCAATTTAATTTAATTAGAAGGCTAATTTAAGTTTTTAATACAATATAATTATGAATCCATTTAACGAAGTTACTAATTTTATTTCTTACCCCTTTCTAGTTAAGTAACTTTTTTCAGGTTTTTTTCTTTTCATTCAAGTATTGATTGTCAACGATCTTTCAGGTTGAGAACTTCCAGATGAAATAAGTTCCCGTGACCTGCACAGTGTAAAGTATAAGGTATATTTCATTTATGTTTTTATTCCTTGATATATATTTTCAATTATAACACCTTTTTAACAACAAATAATAATAGTGGATAATTTAGTAAGTAAAATATTTAACTACTAACCTTAGTGAATTTAATTTTCCTGGAATAGCATCCAAGTAATTATAAACAACTAAGTTTCCCAAAATCAAAAATAATTACAAAGAACGGTAAACTATGAACTTATGTGAATACAAAAGAATTAAACAAAAATATAATCAAAGACTGTTATTTCTCTAAAATAAAGAAGATTTATATATTAGTAGTTTAGTACATAACTGCCTATGGGTAAACTTCAGTTTTGAAAGCTGTTTTTCGGAATTTAAAGAGAAAAAGACTTTAAAAACAGCAAAGAAACTCATTCCTAAGGAGAAAGACACATATTTTGAATACATATAAAGAATACAAAATGTAAATACACTGTGGACCTTTATTATTCCAGGAAGATGTTGTTGGAACTTTTAATATGTACAACAAATGAAATTAAAAATTACCCTCCTGGAATAATTTAGTTGCGGACCACAAACCATTACATACTATTAATTATATTCAAAAATTCATATATTGTGAATTTTTGTGAATATTTATGACTTACCAATTAACATATACACTTTAGCTAATTGTTCAATGTATTCAGATAGGCAATCTTAGGGGCGTGTTATGTGTGAAAAAAATTGATAAAATGAGGAATGAACGTATTAGAGAGTTATGTGGTGCGAAGAAAGGGGTAAATGAGATAATAAATGAAAGTATGTTGAGATGGATTGGTCATGTGGAAAGGATGAATGACAGTCAGTTGGTGAAGCGGATGTATAGTGGTGTGTGTGTTGGGAATCGACCTGCTGGGAGACCGAAAAAAAGTGGATTGAGTCAGTTAACGAATGTCTGAAGGAGAGAAATGTGAGTTTGGCAGAGGCGAGAAGAAAGGTGGAAAATAGGAGTGAATGGACGGGTTTTGTGAGGGTTCATGGTTGTGGCCCACCTGGGCCAGGGGATGAACCATACACTTGACGATATGCCATAGCGAG
>JABUQX010013097.1:0-2500 GCA_015478945.1 Trachelipus rathkii | reverse complement strand
ATATATATATATTATATATATAATATATATATATATATATATATATATATATATATATATTATATATATATATATATATATTATATATATAATATTATATATATATATATATATATATATATATATATATTAATACATATATTATATATATATATAATATATATATAGTTATATATATATATATATAGAAATGTAGTTATATAATATATATATATTTAAACATCTACATATATATATATATATATATATATATATATATATATATATATATATATATAGGATCATGTTGATTATCAGCTTCCACCTTCATATACATATCGATTGTATGAATTCGAACACATTTCATAAAATTGAAGTAAAAATGCTTAAAATCAAATTGAAACTTTAATACTAAAGCAGCACACCTCTAAAAATATTAAAAACATAACCTTTACTTAATGTATATATACAGTATAATGTAATTTACTTTTATATTCATTATTTATTTATCTGTATAGTTTAATTAAAAAAAATAAAAAAAAAAAAAAATGTGGCAGTCTCTTTAGAAAAACGTACTAACATCAGTTGATTTTTTTTTTTAATATATTGCTAGTATATGATACTAACATTGAAATTTAAGTGGTGACGGACACGATTCAAAAATTTATAGGACCTGTTTTGATGACACCCAATTTTTTTTTTTTTTTTTTTTTTTTTTTTTTTTTTTAATATATAATGAATTTAAGTGGTAACGGACATGATTCAAAAGTTCGAAATATTTTAAATTAATAAGTAAAACGCAACTTTCTATTAATATTTTTTGTAAAAAAAGTGAAATATTTTTGTATAGTTACTTGTATTAAAATATATATATATTGTATTCTATATATCTATATAACATATAATTTAATATAAATAATATATATATATATAATATATACTATAATATAATATAATATATAATATATATATATTTACATTGTTTTATGTACAGTCGTTTTATAATTTAAAACTAACGAATACCCTAGAGTAGACTGCATAGATATCAGGAGTCGGGGTCTCTCGGCCTCTAGGTGGACGACGGGGGGGACTTCGTCCCCCCTCTGTCCCCCATCGGCTCGAGCCCCCCTTAATGGAAATATATGCTTCCTTAACCTTAACCTCAACTTACTCGCATAGTTAATTGGCTAAATAAAAATTGCTTAAAAAACTGAATAGATTATAATATTATTATTATTATTATTATTATTATTATTATTATTATTATTATTATTATTATTATTATTATTATTATTATTATTATTATTATTATTATTATTATTATTATTATTATTATTATTATTTTATTATTGTACTAAATATTTGAATTAATAAATTCATATGTCTGAAAAAATTTTCCTGCATCAGTTTCTGTTAAAATGTTATTGTGAAGCCATTCAAGATTATAATTTGTTTCCCTTTCCATTGTTTCAGAACATATATAACTGTAAAAACAAAAAATTTCACAATTTTGTCGCTAATAAAAATATTATAATAAGTGAGCTTCCACACCTTTTAGAATATTAAAAAAACAAATCCTAATTATTTTTTAGATATTTAAATCTTACTTAACCAAACTTATAATAATTAGTAATTTAACCTCACTAAACTTGTTATTAATTTATTTCACTTTCCATTTAACTAATTATTTTAATAATTTATTTCACTTCCATTACTTTCAATAACGAACTAACTAACTAATTAGAAAAAAGCTCGGCTCTTGTTGATTATCAGCTTCCAGTTAAGCTTAAGCCGATTTTATTTTAAAACCTACTAAATCGAACACAATGAACACCAACGCTCATAGCGTTAAAAGATTGAACTTTTTTCTAATTAGTTAGTTAGTTAGTTATTGAAAATAATGGAAGTGAAATAAATTACTAATATAAGTTTAGTTAAATGGAAAGTTAAATAAATTAATAAGTTTAGTGAGGCTAAATTACTAATTATTATAAGTTTGGTTAAGTAAGATTTAAATAATATTTTAAAAATAATTAGGATTTGTTTTTTTAATATTCTTAAAGGTGTGAAAGCTCACTTATTATAATATTTTTATTAGCGACAAAATTGTGAAATTTTTTGTTTTTACAGTTATATATGTTCTGAAACAATGGAAAGGGAAACAAATTATAATCTTGAATGGTTTCACAATAACATTTTAACAGAAACTGATGCAGGAAAATTTTTTCAGACTTATGAATTTATTAATTCAAATATTTAGTACAATAATAATAATAATAATAATAATAATAATAAAAATAATAATAATAATAATAATAATTAATAATAATAATAATAATAATAATAATAATAATAATAATAATAATAATAATAATAATAATAATAATAATAATAATAATAATAATAATAATAATAATAATAATAATAATAATAATCTATTCAGTTTTTAAGCAATTTTATTTAGTCAATTAACTATCCGAGTAAGTTGAGGTTAAGGTTCAAGGAAGCATATATTTCTATT
>JABUQX010013096.1:15000-37015 GCA_015478945.1 Trachelipus rathkii | reverse complement strand
AAAAAACTCCCATTCCTTCCATTTCCATGAACGGGTATAATAGGCACTCAGTCTTCCGAAGGAGGTGTACGTATCGTACACGAAGCTCGAAGCTACCCTTAATTATAAATGTAGTTTTCTATTAAGATTAAGTGCCCCGTTTGTATAGATTAACTTAGTTTTTAACTTCCATTTTAGTCCCGTGATTAAAAATAAAAGTAATTTACTATCGCTCCCATGAGTTAACAACTAGAAAATATTGAAGGTCACAAAGGGAAACCTTCTATATTTATATATTATACTTATATCCTATATATATATATATATTATCATATAATTATATTTTATATATATATATATATATATAATATAATATTATTATATATATATTTTTACTTTCTAATTAAATAATTTTTCTTTATTATTGTAGCTTAGGAGTTTTATAGTTACCCAAAGGAAAAGGGTCGGAGGAACACGTTGGAAGGGAATCTTCCTTATGCGATATTTCTCCTTTATGCAGCAAAAAACGTCTATGAAACTTCTCGATGTATGTTTTCTTTTTTAAATGTTTTTTTTCTTGTAAAATGTTTTTTATATTTAAATTTATTTTATTTGTTTGTTTCTGCAAAATTACATTTCTTAATTTGAGACAAAGCGCAAGAAGAAAGAAAGGCAAGACAGGCAAGAAAATTGGATCCAAAAATTCTTTAAAATCAGTGATGAGACCGCAGCAATAAAAATTCCAATGAGGAAGCCTAATTTGGTTGCCCTTCTTTTTCAATTTTTTCATTATAAAACGAAGTTAAGCTTCTAAAATGGCTCTCTGCCTTATTAAAAGGTTCATTTCACTTTTACACTGCTCTATAGTGCTGCTAGTATTATCTTCATTATTACTCATTTTGGAGAATTACTTCTAATGAATAATTATTATTATAATTTATTTTTGTTCTAATAGTTAATAAATTTATATTCAAAAAGCTTTGACAACTCCTTTACGAGCATCATCGACCCCAAAAAGACAGCAACCACCACTTGAAATCGATGTAGAAATTGTTTCCTTAGGCGATCCTGGTATGTATAATTTGTATAATTTCGTTTATATTTTATGCATTTATTATTGGTATTATTATTTTTTTTATAAATTTACATTCAAACAGGAATGAAAACTCCGCCTCCACCATCGCCAGAACCACCACCACCACCATAAGGAGAACCATCATGACATGATCGGTTGTCAATTTTACCTCAAAACACTCTCAAAAGACCACCGCTACACCAAACATTACAGCAACTCCCGGCACCAAGAAATGAAAAAATCACACCAGTCATGCAGGCCTACTATTCTAACAGATACAACACGCTTCCCTCCTAACCCCCAAATACGCTCACCATCAAAAACATCTACACAAAACTAACACAAAGAACGATAGTAGTAACAAAGAGAGACCATAGAAAATACTAACCACGGTGTTTCGAAAAAAACGACGCCATAGATCAATGTTTAAGAAGATGTTAGAGGCAAGAAAGTGCTAAATGAAAGAGGGGAGCTGAAGACTTAGCCACCAATCCGTCGTTAAGAATTTCTATTATTCATTATTTATTATGTATTATTTTATTTTATTATTATTATTATTAATTTTATTATTTATACTTATTGTATTTTTATTTCTATTTGTAGTATATTTTGATTTTTCTTCATTATTAATTGTAAAACTCTGAATATTTGTTTTTTCCTAACTTTCTACCTTAAAAAACTTCAAAAAATCAAAAATTGTTCCTTTTGTCTCTGAAGAACCAGTCCCCCTTCCTCTTTCTTCAAAGCGGGGAGCGGAAGAATCAGACGAAGACATTGACACACCAATACGTCGTAAGAAATTCTATAATTATTATTATTAATATTAAAAATTATATACTTTTCTTTATTGTAGGTCATAAGAAAGCTGTACCCAACTTCACTTTCGATAGTAGTGATGAGGAGTCTGTTGATACTCTAGATTTTTCTGGATTAAGTTTATTGATTGGTAAGTTCAAAAACTTTTAAACATTTTATTTTCAAATACTAATTTTTTTGTTTATTATTTACATTTTTAATACTAGTCTTTTACTAATTATTTACATTTTTAATATTTCAAATTTGTTATTTATTATTTATATTTTTATTTACATTATCATCAGACACTCCCGAGCCCGAGTCCGATTCGGAATTCATTCCATCAGACCTAAAATCTGAAGAGATGCGGCCATAAGTGCAAACAACACCACGTTAGGTAGAATAATTCTTGAAATCCTTCCGTAGAAATCAAATTTATTAGAGAACTTTCTTTTACTTTGCGTAGGTTTTCATGGACAAGAAAGAACTCTTGAAAATTGTGCCTTAAACGTTTTCGACCTAAATCGAAAACTTAAGCAAATTAAAAGATTTTTTACAAAAATGTTCGGAAAAGTGTTAAAGATTTTGATAAAATGGAAAAACAATTGAAAAAGCAGAAAGAGATTGAATTTCCTCTGATGTTTTTGACAAATTTGATTTTTTTACCAATTCCAATGTAACAATTCAAGTTTTCAAGCTTTATAGCTATTTTATGTCATATTATGTGAGCTGGTAATAATTCCCAAACAACGAATAAGTAGAAAAGTCAATAATCAATAATGTAAAATAATATAGTAAATAATAAAATATAAATATAATAAAACCTTTTAGTTCCGTCCTAACTGAAGAAGAAAAAGAAATGAAAAGAAAATTAGATAGTTTAAAAAACGAAGTTTTACAAACTATAGACTGCCACGATAGCAGGCAAATGCTTAAACTGGTTTACACAAAATACTGCAGGTTAATTGCAGATGCCTCAAAACCTTTTAATGTAAAAGAATTTCGCTCACTAATTCCAAAAGACAGTAATTATAAGAAAACCAACTCATCAAAGCTAATCAAAATGTTGAAAAGATTTGAATAAATGTTTAAGTGGTCAACATTTATAATTCTTACCTCAATTATTGTGACATTTAGCGTGCGTAATATAAAATTTAATGTTTATTTTTTTTTTCCCCCCCCCCCCTGTGACATTTTGTAATAAAATACTATATATATATCTATATTACTATTAAACTATATATAATATATATTTATATATATATATATATATATATATTAATTATTATTTTTTTCATAATATGTGTGGATAATTTTCTTTGAGTATAGTGAATGGTAAGTCACCCGTTTAAAATTTTCAGAATTCATCGTTCGTGGACATTTTTTTCGGACAATTATATTAATTAATATATTATCATATATATATATATAATAATTTTTATATATATATATTATATATAATATTATATTATATATTATTTATATTAATTAATTATATATAATATATTATAATTTTTTTATATATATAATTTTTTGAGATTATTTTCTTATATTTATTTGCTTTGGTGGAATTTTGGTTACCGGACAATATTTCCAGTCGATTTTTTGGCCCAATTTTCTTTTAAATATTTTGATGGTGAAGAATATATTCTTAAATTTCGTAATTGTCATTCAACTATCAAATATTGGATGTATTCTAGTTTTTGTTCTTCCACGTTGTTTAATTATGATATATCACTTATATATATATATATATTTTATATATTATATATATATATATAATATAATATATTATATTATGTATATATATACGTGTATATTAGGTGTATAAAAGTGTATATTATGCACTTGATATTCAGTGATTTATATTATGAGTTGAAAACTTATCGAAATTGAGCTTCCCAAGAACATATAAATAAAAATTTAAAGGCGAACGTTTTTTTTATATATCGTTTATTTTTCAAACCTTGAGTGCAACATTTTAATGCAACGAGTTTTCCTATATATTCTAATGGTTAAATAATTAGCAACATTTTCAATATCGTTCAGTATCCCGCTGAGATACATTTTAAGGAAGTTGCATTAAATAGCAACGCGAGGTAACATCGAGCCTTATATATTTACGGATGTATTACGCGTTTATTATTATTATTATTCTATATATATATATATATATATTATAATATATTATATATAATATATTATATATATATATATATATATAATATATATATATATATATATTGTTTATATATATATATATATATATATATATATATATATATAGTAATTGTAATATTTTAATTAAAAAACAAATATCGTTGATATAGGAAAAAAGTGGTCGTTGCAACAACACATTGAAACGATTCAAGAGGCCGCCACTGCCATCACCTCAAAAATCCAATAATAAACCAAACTACCAACCTAACCAAAATAAACCTAATTTTAATAACTTTAATAGGTTTAACAATAATAATCCTCCTAACAATCAAAATAAACCCCCCATCAAAGTAGACGATTTAAATTGCTTGGATAAAAGTGTTGATGAAAGAGAAGTAGATGATTTCAATTGCTTGGATGAAAGTGATGATGAAAGAGAAGTAGAAAAAATAAATTGCTTGGATGAAAGAGAAGTAGAGGATTTAAATTGCTTGGATAATAATAAATTGTTGACATATGATGGTATTGATAGTTTCATAGAAATGACAGTTGAGGAAGCAAAGATATCTAAGACTAAAAACAAGATAGTTTCAAGTTTTGTGCCTTCAATATATATGTGCAAAGTCTTGTACATTCTAATTTTCATCCAGCAATAAATTATCTATATCGAAAGAATATAATGGAAAATGATAATATAGTTTCGTTATTAAACACAAATTATTCAAGGAAAATGGGTAAACATTTGTTTTTAATTGATATAAATTTTAATTCAAAAGAAATTCGTATATTTAATTCAATGACTAGAATAACAATTCCTGAACATGTTCAAAAAGGCATAAAAAATTTATTATATACAATCCATGTTACCAACGAGTCATGCATAGATTTAGATAATTTTTCCATTTGCCATATCAATGACACACCTCAACAACCTAACGATTATGATTGCGGCGTTTGTGTTATGAACAACGCAGACAGCGTTCTAAAAGAAAAAGATTTGTTAAAGGATGATAACCTTAAAAGCCGTCGCAAATTAATTAAAAGGAAGTTACAAAATTAAAAATTTATTCATGGAAAATATTACCCATTAAATGAAAATGATTTGCAATCAATGTTGAAAAGATGCGAAAAATTAGAAATGAAAAACAAAAATTATAGTATTAAAGCATGCAATATAAACTATAATAAAAAAAATATTCTCAAAAATACAGAACGACAAGTGGTTAAAATGTGAAGCAAAAAATTGTCTTTATAAGAAAGGTCCAACAGAAGGCATTACTATGACACATTGTATTTACTGTCGAGAATGGTACCATAATGATTGCTTACGATCTGCAATTCATCAAAATTTCTTGTGTACAGTTGCTAAATGATGAATAAATCTTTTTGCAATTACGCTTTCCACTTTTTTTTAAAAAATTCATCAATAAAGTCATTCCAGTGAAGAAACTATTTTTTTTTAAAACAAAACAAAAATTTGAATTTAGTTTGCACATAAAATCGTGTTTGTTAATTGGAAACGTTTACATTAATTTATATATATATATATATATATATATATATATATATATATAATATAATTAATATATATATATATATATATTATAAATATATATATTATATATATATATTATAATACGATATATATATATTAGATGCGTTCAGAAGGACTAAGTAAAAAATTCAACTTACGAAAATTATTCATGCGCATTAATTTTCCCTTTCCTCAGCACGAGAAAAATTTTCATTCAAAATTTTCAAACGAATCAGATAATCTTAGAACTCATGATTGGGTTGAAGTTTGAGTACGTAGGGGTCCTTGGGCCACCTAATAATATATATTTATAATATATATATTATATATATATATATATATAAGTAGATATAATAATATATATATATATATTTATATATAATATATATATATATATATATATATAATATATATATATATATATACTGATTCAGGTTCTCTTTTCAGGTAATAAAAACACAATCATGTCTGAAACACGCTCTAAAATTGCTATTCACCTCATCGGCATTCCATTAGAAGATTTTGGTGGAAGAATGCTACCAACCAGTCTAGACTAAAGTTTTTTTAATTATCGCAAGAAGGAAAATATGTCTTAGAAGGCTGCTTTGAAAACTGTCGGTGCAGAACCTTTGTGATATTTGGAAAGAGCTGTTGGATTTCCAGTTAGATGGAGAGATATTAGCAGGAAGATGAATTCATTTACTGGGAAAAATTACAAAAGTAGCGTTAATAAGAAACGTAGAGGTTCTGCCCAGAATGTCAGAGAGCTTGTTTTTGAGCAATCAATGTTCTCTTGGATATGCACGTCATGATGCTTTAATTTCATAAAAGTTAAGAGGATAAATTGTTTTTGATCGACAAATGTCGAACGAATGGCGCTATGGGTGTATTACAGAAATTTTTATGAAGGAACAAAAAAAGCCACGAGAGGCCTCGAAAGAAGATGACGATTTCACAGAGTTAAGAAATAAGGGAAACGAAGGCTACAGCGGCAGCACAGCTATTAAGTTCTTAGGATGAAGAAGAACAAATCCAATTGATGACTCCAACAATGATCCTGAAATTCGTTTAAATGTTACAAATACATCGAGTCCATCAACGTCAAAAGGTACGAAGCGCGCAAAAACGAGCGATTATCGCATGTAATTAGTGAAAATCTTGCCTCAGCTTGGATCGGACTTAACATAAGCAACAGGAAAGCTGCCATATGTTCTGTATGCGGTCGCACAAACTTACGATATTTCTGAAGCAGAAAAGCTTCCTCATTCCGTGAGCAGCATTCGAGAAGCGAGGGAGCAGTATCGTTACAACATGCCTATTAATAAAGCACCTAGTCTATTTTTAAATTAATTTCATGGAGAAACCTAACTACTTCCGAATAATTCTGGTGGGCCACTGAAGGAAGATCGAGTGAATTTTAGTCTCAGTGACAAGATAGAAAACTTCTAGGAGTCCGAAAGTGAACCAAGGAAGAGGAGAAAGTTGCAGAGTAGTTTGCAGGCAATTCATTACTGGAAATTCGGATCAATCGTAGGAATGTCATTTGATACAACAGCCGTAATACAGGGCGAAAGAATGGAGCTTGCGTTCTACTGAACAAAAAACGCAGAAAGATGTGCTTGACCTACCATTGTCTTCACATATATTTGAAATGTTTATGTGGGATAGTTTCAACGAAATTATTGGCGTAACGTCTGGCCCAAACGGAAAGATATTTGGTAGATTTAGGATTTTTGTCCAAAAATTGATCAGGCAATATACCGATTGTAATGAAGCCGACTGCAAGGGATTACAGGTACTCATGGATTGATTGCAAAACACCTATGTAGTGTTTATGGTTACAACGAAAATCAAGAAAATTATTAAGAGAAGACTAGTCGAAGTACTGGAGCTCACTCTGATTTTCCTAGGAAAAGTTCCTCCGCGTGGTATTAAATTTCGATGTGAGTTATTCACCATCGCGGTGATGTCCAAATTGCTATACGTTCTCAATATATCTTTTTAGGAAACAAGTTAGCTCACAAAAATTGAGAACAATCCTGCTGAAGTCTGTTTATTTTGTGTTGTGCTGATATACGTGAAAGCCTGAATATCATGCTCGAATGCATGTGCAGCTTCTATTAATGACCTCAATCTAATCCAAGTTCTTTCTTACTACGATTTCTAATATTATTTCGAAAAGGCAATTGCGGCAATAAGTCGTCATTTGTGGTACTTGGACAAGAACTGGCTCCACTTGGTCTTTTCTAAAATTTAGTATCTGTAGAAGCAAAGCGTCGAATGACGAAGCGGTTGCAAAGAACAATTAGAACATGTATCTCGAATAAGAGAAAGCAGATCGTTCAGATACACCGGACAGATGACCTGACAAACAAACATTGACTATTTTTCGGATCTGCTTCCCTTTTTTTTTTGGAAGTCATGAATTAGATACTGTCGTTTCTTGGTCGAATGTGGATTCGTGGAAGAGAATAAGTCTAAATCGAGGAAGCAGAAAGCAGATGCTCTTAAAGTTGCAACGATGAGTTGCCCGAAACGAGGAATCGCCCTTGCGTCCACTTTCATTTCTTCATAACTAAACAGGAAGATCAGAAACAATACCTTTATCAAGTTGTAGAACATCACCGAAAACAATTTCCAAACACCAAGAAATCCACACTTTTTGCAGACCAGAGACTAAAACTAAAAAATAACGAAAATTTGTAATTCTTCCAATCTTATCTTTATTTTAACTTAGTTAAAGGAAACATTTATAAATGATATATCATTATTTAATATTTACTTTATGTTAACTATATGTATTTTTTCCTAAATCCAACGGAGAAAAAAAGTGTAACTGGGTATTATGTAAATTGTTGCATACTAGGATCAATATCTTTAATAAAACATATGTACAGCTAATTAATTTATGTATAAATAAATTTAATTATATATTTTGTTAAAATTATCCTCTTCTTTGGTTCTTTAAAATAAAGTGTCATTGAAGGAGATTAAATCCGAAAATCAACTTTTAAAAATTTTGTGTTTTAGAGGTAAATTTAGTGTAAGGATTCAAGTCACAATTGTATTTCTCTGCTTCTATGACACTCCCAGAGATCATTTTAGAACCATTTTAAAGCTTTTAGAAAGTTCTATAACTATTATCAAATCATTTTAAAACTGAGAGGTTAAATAAAAAATTTATATCCCGAGTCAAAAGTCACAAAATCAATTTAAATTGGTGAAATGTCCATGTATGGTAAAATTTCAACCTCGATGATGGAGTTGTAAATATATCATATCCGTTGAAAATTTTTTTGCCATGGTTTTTCATCAAATGGAACAATAAAATGAATGCGCACCTACAGATTTGGACGTTTGAATATTTTGAACCACACTAATTATTATATATATATATATATATATTAATATATTATATTATTATATTATATATATATTATATTATATAATATATATATATATATATATATATATATATATATATATATATATATATATATATATATTAGATGTACGAGTATATAATACACTGAATTGTGGACTGTAATACTATTATATTGAATAAAGAAATAAAGACAAACATGTATTAATTATGTATTGGACTTATCTAAAATTACAAGTTATCTACTTCGAAGTATGACTGGGAAACCCCCCTGTTTGGGGGGGGGGAGGTTACACAGCATGTTCCAACGTTTCTTCGTCTGTTCATAGCAGTACCGGAAGTCGTTCTCCTGAAGGGTGTTTAGTTCACGTATTACATTATTTTTTATGTTTTCCATCACCCCAAAATGATGACCCTTCAACTCCACTTTCAACTTAGGGAAGAGGTAGAAATCGCACGGAGCTTCATCTGGGCTGTATGGAGAATGTGGGAGTACTTTTAATGTTTTTCTTCGACAGAAATTCTATGATTGAGAGCGCAGTGTAAGATGGCGCGTTATCGTGTTGCAGCACCCAATCGTCTGCAATGTCCGTTCTGATTCGCTGAACTCATTTTCGAAGTCGTTCCAAGACATCTTTGTAAAAGAAGTGATTAACTATCTGTCCTAAAGGTACAAATTCCTTGTGCACAATACCACGGCTGTCGAAAAAAACAATATTCATTGTTCTAACGTTGGGTGCCATTTCGCACTTTGCCGTTTGGTTTCAGGATCGTACTCAAAAACCCATGATTCATCGCCTGCTGGAACTTTATCCAAAAAATTGTGCTCCATTTTGAATTATTCAAGTGAATCTTGACAAATTTTGAACATGCTCGCTTTCTGCTCCACAGACAAGTCTTTCGGCATTAGTTTTGCACAAAGTTTTAGCATGTGCAAATGGTTTGTTAAAATTCTATGAACTGCATTTTTATATAAACCAGTTTCTTCTGCGAACACTGACACTGAACCGGCGGTCTCTATTCATCACGGCTCTTAACAACTTGCACATTTTCATCGTTTATTGACGAGCATTAGCTTTCACAACGAGGGTAGTCTTCAACATCTTTGAACTTTTTGCAAGCTTTGTGCCACTTAAAAACCATGGTTCTCGATAGAGGGGCATCCCCATAAACTTCGTTTAAAGAAATGTCTCAGAGGCAGACTTATTACGTTTCACATAGAATTCGATAGCGTACCGACGTTCAATATTTAACTGCATCGCAAAAACGTAAAAAGGATAGAAAACACGCCGGACACAAAAAGATGTAGAGAAAAATTTAACGATGACAGAAAATGAAGAGGTCTGGGACTTGGACCATATAATATTTAGAATCAATTTGGTCTTATTACTCGAGTGTAAGCGTGGTAATACAGCTCAAGGTCAACGTTTTCATGTTATAGGTCTTCAAAAATAAAAACTTATTTATTTTATTGTTAAATGTTGACTCTCGGACTTGAACAATATAATAATTATATTAGATAGTATCGTGGTATTTGTGTGTCATTTTCGAATTTCAGATCAAAGTTCACGTTCTCGAATTATATATGTTCATAAGTATGTATTTTATTATCTCGTTCTTGTCAATTATGTATGCTCAGAAGCATGACTAATTTTTGTCTCCCTCATTCTAAAGGGTTCTCAAATGAAAATTGGGAGGTGTGGGACTTTAACCATATAATATTTAGAATCACTGTGGTCATATTATTTGTGTGTAAAAGTCGAAATTTAGCTCAAGGTCAACGTTTTTGTTATAGGGATTCAAAAATGTTTTTATTTTAATGTTAAAATCTAATATTTAGAGGTTCTCAAATCTAAATATTGAACTCTGAAAGTTGAACCTTATAATAATTATTAAATTAGATGGTATCGTGGTATTTGTGCCTTTTTCGAATTTCAGATCAAAGTTCACGTTCTTGAAATATATATATGTTCATAAGTATGCATTTTATTTTCTCGTTTTTGCAAATTATTCATTCTAAAGGGTTCTCAAATGAAAATTATGATGTCTGGGACTAGGACCATATAATAAATAGAACCACTATGGTTCTTTAAATTGTGTGTAAGCTTCGAAATTTAGCTCAAGGTCCACGTTTTTATGTTACAGGTCTTCAAAAAAAAAGAATTTAAACTTATTTTATTTTGTTTGTTTAAATCTAAACTAAAATTCTCAAATCTAAATGTTGAACTCTGGGAGTTGAACCTTATAATAAGAATATTAGATAGTATCGTGGTATTTGTGTCTGTCACTTTCCAATTTCAGATCAAGGTTCACGTTCTCGAATTATATATGTTCTTATGTATGATTTTAATTTTTCTTTCTCGCTCATGCTAATTATTCATTCTAAAGGGTTCTCAAATGAAAATGATGATGTCTGGGACCTGGACCATATTATAACACTGGCCAACAAAAAAAATTTTTTTTTTTGCTGTGCAAGGTATTTTATCGAATTTATAGTATAATTCGGTGTGCTGATTTCAGAAATGAAATTAGTTTTCCAAGGCTCTAGTTCGTGAGATACAGGGTGTTTCAGATTTACTCTTATACAAATATCTTTTTTAATGCATATTTTACAGTAATATCGTTTTATTTCTTTTTAAGGGGCTACCTTATATATACTTTATTTTTTTCATTTTCAGAACCTATGAGTGACTTTCACGAAGAAAGCCGTTTGAATTAACCCTAATGTATTTCTGCACATCTGATTGGTTGAATATTGGCCAGGAGAACCAAGAAATATTACTAACTTGTGAAACAAGCATATCTGCATACTTTGGAATGAAACTCGGAGACCAAGATAAGTCTTGGGCTCCCAATATGGTCTATAAAACGTGTGTCGAAAATCTACGTCAGTGGAAAAATGGACGAAGAAAAGGTTTAAAATTGGTGGTGTGCCTATGGTATGGCGCGAGCCAAAGAATCACCACAGGACTGTTATAGTTTGGTTATGTGAAAGGTATCAATCGTTACAAGAAACGTAAATTTGAGTATCCGGATTTGGGATCAGCAAGGCGACCTGTACCACACTCTGACGATGTCCCCATCGCAGTGTTCACTACACTCCCAGACCTAGCATTATCTGATGAAGAAGATATCCAGGATTTGGTGTGCACACGTGCAGAGAGTGGATAGTGGTAGTGAATATGAAGAAAGTACTTCTACACAGCTACAGTTCTCACAGGAAGAGATCAATGATTTAGTACGAGATTAAGTCTCTCCAAGCAAATTCTGATCTTAGCATCTAGACTAAGTGAAAAGAACTTCAAGGCCGAATGTAAATAACTTCTTTTTCGGACAAGTAAAATAACTTATTTCGGACAAAAGAGGTGTAACTTCTTCCATATTTCATTGAAGAAGACCTAGTATACTGTAGGAACATCCCTGGACTCCTACTTCAAATACCGACCAGAAGATTGGCGATTGTTTATGGAAAGTTCAACGAGAGCTTGAAGTGTGTTATTATTCGTAACAATGGCCAATAGTTATGAACGATTCAAATAGGTCACTCAACAAAACTGAAAGAGGAATCTTGAAAATATAAGAATGTCTTGTAGAAGCTTAAATAAAATGAACACCAGTGTATATATGCGTTGTTTGAAATGTTCACATCTTACTTGGCAGCAAGCGGAATATATAAGTACCCTTGTTTGCATTGTTTTTCTGGGATAGTAGGCAAAGAAGACTACTGCGGAAAAAGTTGTATGGCGGCTAGGAGAAAATATGACTGTTAGCGTGCATCAGATATTACGAACCACTGGTTCACAGGGGAAAAAAAAATTTTCCCACCACTCCACATCAAACTAGGACTGATGAAGCAATTTGTTAGGGCCGTAGACAAAGATGGTGAATGTTGCAAATATATTTGCAGATTTTTTCTAAGTTGAGTATGAGAAACTCAAAGTTGGAATCTTTAGCGGCCCTCAAATTCGCCACAAATCATCAAGGATGACAATTTCATAAATTCCATCACTGATATTGAAGCATCTGCCTGGAAAAGTTTTGTCTTGGTTGTTCATAACTTTTTGGGCAGTCATAAATCTGCCAACTATGTAGAACTCGTACAGAAAATGCTTTAGACTTCAAAATTTTCAATGCTAATATGAGCATAAAGGTTATATTCTTACAGATAAGAAAGAAAGATACGTTACGAGTGACTTTAGGGAGGATGAATGGAAGGTTTCATCAAGATATAAACGTGATGGAGAAAGATACCCAGGAAGATGGGATACACACATGATAGCAGACTATTGTTGGAGCCTTCAACGTGGTTGTCCACATTCCGCACACAGAAGACAATCATATAGACAGCGATTTGTAATGCATTAATTGTGATTTCATTGTACTGAATTGAATGTTTTGACCTATTAGCATTTTATGTACTTAACTCATTAACAATTTGATATATATCTTTCGTGTTTTTTTTTTTTTGGCGAATTACGTTGCAATCTAACATAAATTGTTGTTATTAATGTAATTTTGTGACCACCCAGTATCTCAAAACTATAGCAAATCTAGGAAAACGGAGGTCATATTCGGAATCAGAGCAACAAGTTACCTATAAAATGACCTTCAAATGTTTTGCCGCAAAATATTTGTTGGTCAGTGTAATTAGAATAACTATGATCATATTTAATTGTGTGTAAGCATCGAAATTTAGCTCAAGGTCCACGTTTTTATGTTACAGGTGTTCAAAAAACAGAATTTAAACTTATTTATTTTGTAATAATATACTAATATTAAGAAGTTCTCAAATCTAAATACTGAACTCTGGGAGTTGAACCTTATAATAATTATATTAGATGGTATCGTGGTATTTGTGTGTCACTTTTGAATTTCAGATCAAAGTTCACGTTTTCAAATTATATATGTTCATAGGTATGTATTTTATTTTCTCGTTTTTGCAAATTATTCATTCTAAAGGGTTCTCAAATGAAAATTATGATGTCTGGGACTTGGACCATATAATAAATAGAACCATTATGGTTCTTTTATTTGTGTGTAAGCTTCGAAATTTAGCTCAAGATCCACGTTATGTTACAGGGCTTCAAAAAAAAGAATTTAAACTTATTTATCTCAAATCTAAATATTAAACTCAGAGTTGAATCTTATAATAATTATATTAGATGGTATCGTGGTATTTGTGTGTCACCTGAAAATTTCAGATCAAAGTTCACGTTCTCGAAATATATATATATTCAGATGAATGATTTCAATTCTGCTTTCTCGTTCATGCTAGTTATTCATTCTAAAGGGTTCTCATATACAGATATTGTCTTCGGGTCTTGGGAAATATAATAATAGATCAGAAAGATCCACCAGCTCAAAAGAACGACATTTTTTTTAAGTGTCCATGGATCTTGAAGAACCTTCGTTCTTTTTTAAAGACCTGATCACTCTTTGAAATAACCCGCTCTTGAATGAACGACCTGCTTTTAGTATGTGTTAATCATTGATCTACACTTAAGGGACACTCAGGGGATGGTCAAGCAATACTCAAAAGATGCTTACGTTGAACTGAAGTAATAGTCATCGGTCTCGCTTTCAATGCTAATTATTCATTCCAAAGAGTTCTCAAATGAAAATGATGATGTCTGGGACTTGGACCATATAATAATTAGAATAACTATGATCCTATTAATTGTGTGTAAGCATCGAATTTTAGCTCAAGGTCCACGTTTTTATGTTACAGGTGTTCAAAAAAACTGAAGTTAAACTTATTTATTTTGTAATTATATGCTAATATTAAGAAGTTCTCAAATCTAAATATTGAACTCTGGGAGGTGAACCTTATAATAATTAAATTAGATGGTATCGTGATATTTGTGTGTCACTTTCGAATTTCAGATCAAAGTTCATGTTTTCGAATTATATATGTTCATAATTATATATGTTTATTTTCTCGTTTTTGCAAATCATTCATTATAAAGGGTTCTCAAATGAAATTTATGATGTCTGGGACTAGAACCATATAATAAATAGAACTACTATGGTTCTTTCATTTGTGTGTAAGCTTCGAAATTTAGCTTAAGGTCCACGTTTTTATGTTACAGGGCTTCAAAAAAAATTTTAAACTTATTTATTTTATTGTTAAATGCTAATATTTAGAGGTTCTCAAATCTAAATATTAAACTTTGAGAGTTGAATCTAATAATAATTATATTAGATGGAATCGTGGTATTTATGTGTCAGTTTCGAATTTCAGATCAAAGTTCACGTTCTCAATATTGAATCTTATAATAATTATATTAGATGGTATCGTGGTATTTGTGTGTCACCTGAAAATTTCAGATCAAAGTTCACGTTCTCGAAATATATATATATTCAGATGAATGATTTCAATTCTGCTTTCTCGTTCATGCTAGTTATTCATTCTAAAGGGTTCTCAATTAAAAATGGTGATGTCTGGGACTTGGAACATATAATAATTAGAATCACTATGGTCCTATGACTTGTGTTAGCATTGAAATGTAGCTCAAGGTCCACGTTTTTATGTTATATGTCTTCAAAAATAAGTTTTTATGTTATATGTCTTCAAAAATAAGTTTTTATGTTATTGTTAAATGCCAATATATAGAGGTTCTCAAATCTAAATATTGAACTCTGGGAGTTGAACCTTATAATAATTATATTAGATGGTATCGTGGTATTTGTGTCACTTTCAAATTTCAGATCAAAGTTCACGTTTTCGAATTATATATGTTCATAGGTATGTATTTTATTTTCTAGTTTTTGCATATTATTCATTCTAAAGGGTTCTCAAATGAAAATTATGATGTCTGGGACTTGGACCATATAATAAATAGAACCACTATGGTTCTTTTATTTGTGTGTAAGCTTCTTTAGCTCAAGGTCCACGTTTTTATGTTACAGGGCTTCAAAAAAAAAAGAATTTAAACCTATTTATTTTATTGGTAAATGCTAATATATATATATATATATATATATATATATATATTTATATTTTATATATATATATTATAACTATATATATATATTATATATATATTATATATTATATATATATAGTTTATTAATTTTTATTATACTATTTTTTTTTTATTATTTTTTTTTTTTTTCATTATTTATTTTATTATTTTTCAATATCTTTATTCTATTTTTTACTTATTTTATTTATCATTATTTATTTTTTTATTTTTTATATATTATAAGATTTTATTTTTTTTTATTATATTTTGTCCCTTTTCTAATTTTTATTGATTATTATTTTATTATTTATTTCAATTTTTTTTATTTTTTATTTTTTTTATTTTCTTTTTTTTTTTTTTTTTTATTTTTCTATTTTTTATTTATAATTTTTTATTTTTTTTTTTTTTTTTTTTTTTTTTCCTTTTTCTATTTTTATTGACTATTTATTTTTTATTTATTTCATAATTTTTTACTTTAATTTTTTATTTTCTATTTTTATTTTTTTTTTTTTTTTTTTTTTTTTTTTATTTTTTTTTTTTTTTTTTTTTTTTTTTTTTTTTTTTTTTTTTTTTTTTTTTTTTGGTGTACTTTTTTAATTTTTTCTAATTGTTTATTTTATTTTAATTTTAATATAGAAGATATATAATATATTTATATATAATATATTATCATATATATTATATATATATATAAGAATATATATATATATATATTAATAAATTATATAATATATATATTATAATTATATAATATTATATTATGTATATATATAGTTTAATTTAATTTTTTACTTATACTATTTTATTATTTTTATTATTTTATTATTTTATTTATTTTATCATTTATTTATTTTATTATTTTTCAATATCTTTATTTTATTTATTATTATTAATTTTTTTATATTTTTTATTATTTCTTTATTTTATTTATTCATTATATTATAAGTTTTTTTTTTTTTTTATTTTGTCGCCTTTTATATCTACTGACCACTATTATTTTATGATTATTTATTTATTTATATTTTTTTATTTATTTCATAATTTTTTTTTTTTTTTTTTTTTTTTTTTTTTTTTTTTTTTTTTTTTTTATTTATAATTTTTTATTTTTTATTTTTTATTTTATTTTATTTTATTTTTATTATTTTTTGTCCTTTTTCTAATTTTTATTGATTATTTTTTTTATTTATTTTATTTATTTCATTTTTTTTATTTTTTTTTTTTTTTTTTTTTTTTCTTATTTTTTATTTTATTTTTATTTCTATTTTTTTTTATTTTTTGTTTTTGCTTTCCTTTTCTAATTTTTTAATTGTTATTTATTATATTTTTAATTTCTTTTTTAACTTTAATTTATTTATTTTTTTTATGTCTAATTAATTATTAAGTTTATTATTTATTTCTATAATTTTTATCCATTTTTATTTTATTTGTGTTTCATTTTTTCTCATTTTTAGTATTTATTTTACTTTTTATTTTTTTTATTTTATTTTATTGATTTTATTTTCCAATTATTTATTATTATAAATTTTTATTTATTTATTTCATTTTTTTCCTTATTTAAAAATTTTGAATCCATTTTTTTTTTTTCTCATTTTCTAATTTTATTTATTTTTTATTTTTTTTATTTATTTATTTATTTTATTATTTTTATTATTTTATTTTTTATTTTTATTTTTATTTATTTAATAATTTTTATTTATTTTTATAATGTTTTATTTTATTTATTTATTTTATTTATAATTGTTTATTTATTTTTATTTATTTTTGTTAATTTATTTCATTTATATTTTTTATTTGTGCGTCCTTTTTTTTTTGGCTCTTACATTGTATAAGTCTGTCTCTCAAATTTTGCGTAAGAAATACCCTAAAAAGTTAGGGGAAAAAAAAACTCTGCTAACTTTATAGACATCTATTTTTTGAATGTGAAATGCTGTAAATATTCCACAAGGGTCTGCCCAGAACTTTTGCAATATTCAAAATCAATATTAAATGATCACCCTTATTAATTTAATAACAATTTTAACCTTCGGCCGTCAATTCATTTTCTGCGGAGTTAATTAACGTACTGTATATTATACATTATCTCAACGGATACTGTTAAAGCTAAATCAACTTTAAATTAAATTCACACTATTACGAGTATAATTTATTTCACTTCTTATTTTTAAATTTAGCTCACCTTTGCATTTTAAAGACAATAGTACGATTTATTATTGCGCAGTAAATATGTGAAGTTTTCGATCCGAAGTAAATCAGCCAAGAGAAAAGAATGTATCCAACCAATCCATAATCATTCCAGAATATTCTACAGAAATTGCGTTAAAATATTTTTGATAATTGTTACCCAGAGGGCTGTCACCCCCGATTTTTATGAAAATCACAGGATATACTCTAAAAAAATAATAATTAAGAATAGTGAAAACGAAAATTGTCGCGCTCTTTTGGAAAAAAAGTTACAGTCTCTCAAAGTTGTTAAAAATCCCATAGACTTTTCAATATTTGAATCGGACCAAGGTTAAGGGTCTCATTCAGGCCCTGCTAAGTCAGGTTATGATAACGCTTTGTTAGGTACACAGAGAAAATCTTATGTAGAAATTAAAAAATCTTTATCCATTAACTGAAACTAGGATGCCCTAAAAACGAGCACGAAGCCCACTAATTTTTATTTTAAGAAAGTCTATGGGAAAATTTTTAACTTTCAGAGGCTGTAACTTTTTTTCCTAAAGAGACTGCCGATTTTCGCTTTCACTATTCTTCATTATTATTTTTTTAGAGTATATCCTGTGATTTTCAAAAAAAAAAAAGTTTTTTTTTTTTTTTAATAACAAATCCTATGGGTTTTTTTACAACTTTGACAGACTAACTTTTTTTCCTAAGGAAAGCGACGATTTTCGTTTTCACTATTCTTTATTATTATTTTTTTTGAGTATATCCTGTGATTTTCATAAAAATCGGGTGACAAACCTCTGGGTACAACTTACCATATTTTTAATTTAAAAATTTGACAGACTGAAATTTGTTTAAATTCTAAGGTAGCAACTATAAGATAATTTTCGGCCGATGTTCGTATTAATCGAATTCCGGCACATACGAAATATAGATGGCGGTGTATGAGGATCTAAGATGGCTGTATATGATAAAGCTCTTACAAAATGCTTATTACTTCTACCACTGCCTATTGACAGTCATCTGCTTAAATTTTATCAACAAAAAATACAATGTCTTTTAACATATTTGTATAATATGATTGGTCTTTATTAAAGACTATGTGTATAAATAAATACTCTGAAATACTAAACAGACCAGCTATGTCACATTTCAACTGTGAAATGAGACTCATGGGTCATGACGCCTGACGGCGTTTTGTTGCCACTAATAGTTTGATTTCACACGTCGTACGCCTGGCAAGAATCTTTGTCAAAATTTAGCTCACCTTTGCATTTAATTTGAACTTTGAAGGCATAAATCATTTTTTTTAAATAGCTTACGCATTATTATTATTATTATTATTATTATTATTATTATTATTATTATTATTATTATTATTATTATTATTATTATTAATAAATAATAATAATAATAATAATAATAATAATAATAATAATAATAATAATAATAATAATAATAATAATGGCCATTATGCCAATTTCAACGAAACTTTAAACTTTCCGATTTTCATGAAACTTACATGAAATGTTTAATATGAGCTTAAATGAAAGAAAAACAAAACAAAAATATCAGAACATGAGACTGAAAACAAGTTACCAAGTCTTCCAATTTAATATTTAAAGCATTCAAAACTACTTACTCCCACATGCTTCTTTATTTAAACTTTGTTTAAGGCTTATCATGGTATTGATAAAATATTTAATTAATTTACCATTACTCACTAGTTTGGTGGTTCCAGGGGTGGAGGACCCATAGAAAAATGTTCGTGTGCCATGCATTTGTATACAGGTGCTGATGGATTTTATTAAAACTTTGTTCTACATTAAAACACACTTTTTGGCCAAAATATTTTGAATGTCGCAATTTGAATTTTTTAAACAATAAGGTTCCTTTCATTTCTTCAAATCTCATTTCAAATCCTCGCTCCATCTTTTACTTCTTTAGAATTGTCCTGTCTGGTGTCTTTCCGATTTTCTATTCTCTGCTGATCTCGGATAGAATTTAACCTATTGCATTTAGGCAATATAATTCGACAAACCTAGGTTTGGGGTGTATGTTTGGTTCAATGGTTGCATGAACATTTTTTTAATATATTATTTTTATTAAATTTAATCTTTTCCAACATTTTTTTCATGTAAATATTAATTAACAAATACATTTCGAGTTATTAAAGTTGAATTCATAAAAAAATTCCAGTTAACCGACAATCAAGAATACCATATATTCTATTAATTTAATTATACTTTTAGCATTTAACTAAATTTAATAGTAATAGCCTTAAATTACCGAATGTAGCTAGATCATTTTGCCATAAAGGCTTTGTCTAGCATTCGGCACTATTAAATAATATATCCCTTTAAAATAAACTTTAAATAAATAAAAGGATTTGTTAAGGTTCAAATATTTCTAAGATTAGCTTGCTCAAAATATATATCAGTAAATAGGTATAAACACCTATGAATAAATTATTTAACAACTTCGTAAACTGCAGAATTGAAACGGTTTCGCCAAGACCTATACCGTTAAGTTAGTCCAAAACTATTGGTTTAAAATAAACTATAATCTTTTATTTTAATTTATAGGCCTTATAGCGTGAGAATATGAAAATGAGGAATCACAATATTAATTTAGCATTGAACGATTTTCGATTTTGGAGAATGTTACAAGAGGAAACTTTACTCGACACTACTGCAATAGCACCTTATAGTATAGGTACTATCCTATAGTAGCTTTCATATCGGAGAATGACAGACTAGTCGTCCTTTGAACGTAGCTAAATCGTTTCTGCTTAAAATGCAAAGATTAAATTAACAAAGTGAAAAAACGCAAGTTTTCACAAAACCTTTGTAATATTGAGCAAAGAATTGATGTTTCAAAGAACTAAACTTTCATACTACTAATAATTCAGCGTCACAAGAATAATTTAAGTATTTTTCATTCAATATTGTAGCATAGATGGCAACATATAATGAAATTTTTTTGGGAAAGACTTCGTTCCAACAATTTTTTATTGCCATTTTGAAGAGTTTAAATTCTTATAAATTTTGGTTAGAAATTATTCTTGGCAGCATTCGGTAAAACCGTATTTTTCAAAGCTCTTAAAGCGAAGAATAAACTAAACCGACAATAGTTCCAAAACAGTTTTAGGGTTTTGTCATGCGTTAGTAATCACGATGGCAAGAACCCAACAACCCAAATATGATTAATTTTCCTAGCATTCCTGGCTCTTGATTTGAAGCTGTGTATTCCTAGAAGTACACACTAAAGGTTTTTTAAAAATTTCATTTCTTTTAATTGATTAATTAATGATAAGATTAAACATTTTATATATATAGTAATATATATATATATATATATTATATATAACTATATATATATAATAATATATATATATATATATATATATTATATATATATCATATAATATATATATATACTTATATATATATATATATATACATTATATATATATATTATTATACTTATATATATATATATATTATATTAAAGGAACCACTAAAATTTATGGAGGTTCGATAGACACTGAAAAGACCTGGAATATAAAAAATAACAAAAATACGCATTAAAACCATATATGAAAATAATAAAATTTGAATATTAAAATCATACATTGACAATTAAAACGGTGGTGCGCAAATACCAAAGAAAACAATTACGAATGATGTTGAAATCCCATCAATACTTCTAACAATATCATAAATTTATAAAATGTAACTGTACGAAAATTCCCAAATATATATATTATATACTATATTATATATTATATATATATAATATATATATTATATATCATATATATATATATATATATATATATATATATATATATATATTATATTATATATATAATATATAATATATAGAATTTACATATATATATATATATATATATTAAATTTACATCGGCAGTTTCAAAATGTCTTTTAAGGGAATCTTTT
>JABUQX010013096.1:0-5000 GCA_015478945.1 Trachelipus rathkii | reverse complement strand
GAAAATGTAAAAAAAAAAAAAAAAAAAAAAAAAATATTTTTTATAAAAAAAAAAAAAAAAAAATCTCAAAAACTACAATAGCTACAGCGAAAAGGAATACATTTTTGGAATCCTGGTAAAATTTCACATAGGAAAATGTAAAAAAATAAAAAAATTTTACTTTACATGGCAATTTAGGGGGCTCGAGCCGACGGGGAACACAGGGGGGGACGTTTTCCATACCCCGTAGGGGAGGGGCGGAGGAACCCCCGCGACACCCAAATACCAAAGAGCGGGGGTTCCGGAGACCCTCCCCGGAGGGGGGGAATTAGTCCTACCCCGTAGTTCCCCGGAAGGCCGAGAGACCCCGACTCCTGCCATCGGGGCGGTATACCCTTGGGTATTCTTTAGTAAAAAAAAAAAAAATTAATAGAAAGTCTATTTATTTTAACGAGAAACCAATAAAAAGGTCTCTAAATAGGCCTCTAAATCATATTACTATAAATTATTAACAATAATTTTTTTTATTTTTTTTACATTTTCCTATCCAAATTTTACGAGGATTCCAAAAATGTATTCCTTTTTGCTGTAGCTATTGTAGTTTTTGAGATATAAATTTTTTTTATATTTTTTTTTTTTTTTTTTTTTTTTTTACATTTTCCGCACTAAAATTGGACCAGCATTCCAGCAATGTATTCCCTGTAGCTATTGTAGTATTTAAGATTTGGATTGTGGCTTCTTCTAGAGGCTGACCTATATATATTATAATATATATATCATATATATATCATATATATATATATATATATATTATATATTACTATATATATATATATATACTAATATATATATATATATCTATATATAATATATATTATATATATATATATATGATATTATATATATATATTTATTATATATATAAATAAGTATATATATTATACTATATATATATATAATATATATATATATAATAATATATATTATATATAGGCTGTAAACAGGAGGGTCAGGGGGTTCAACCTCCCGAAATTTTTTAGCATCAGAGAGAGATTATATAATAATAATAATAAGATAATAATAATAATAATAATAATATAATAATAATAATAATATTAAATAATAATAATAATAAAATAATAAAAAAGATAATAATAATAATAATAATAATAATAATAAAATAAATAATAATAATAATATTTATAAATTAATATATAATATAATAAAATAATAATAATAATTAATGATATAATAATAATTAATCATGAAGAATGAAAGTATTTTTAATGGAGTAATGAGGAGAGCATGTTTGTGGTCCGTACGATTCTAGGTCAAGGTGGCTGTCCTCATACATGTATAAAAATATTTTAGACCAGGGACTTAAATGTAAGGTTTCCAAGTTTGGAGATAATAGCAAATTGGCTACCTCAATAAGGAATACTGATATGGATGTATAAAGATTTAAAGATAAGGAGGGAGCTGTAAACGTTGATGGGATGAGCAGGTTCTTTCCTTCTTCACGCTAAATTTTTCTTTCCTCAATCATTCCTTCTTAAACTAAATCTTTCTTTCCTCATAATCCATGGTTCGATCGTGCTTATTCTCTGGCATTGAGGCTAGAGGCAGTGCCTATCGGTGTGGAAAAATTCTCGTTCTGCTTCACTCTCGCTAATTTTTCATTCAGCTAGAAATCGTTGCAGGGGAGGGAGGGATACTCTTTTCGACGAGCAAAGCTGCTTTCATCAAGGAAAGTGAAGCTAACTCCTTGGTGTTCTGCCTACTGAACAAATCTTTCATCTCTAGCACTTTGTAAATCTGCCTTTCCTCCTCTTATCGATCTGATCATTGTGTTGCTAATTCTACAACTGAAAGGCGTAATCTCATCGGCCCTCGTTCAACTATATCCTCTATGCCCAAATACTAGCACTTTCCCTTCCCTCAGGGTTGGAACCTCTCACATGTCAACCTATTCCGAAAAAAGGATAGCCGCTCTGATCCTTCTACTATCGCCCTGTTAGCTCTCACTTGTATTCTATCTAAGAACTTTGAAACCCTTCTCAACTCACTCTAGATCATCGGAAACTCACTCCGCATCGCCAGTACGGCTCTCGTTGCACGAAGTCTACTGGCGATAAACATTCCTATCTAACCGATTTATGGTTTTTTCGCTCTTAGGAACTACGGGGAATATGGGGAGTCTTGGGTGGTGGCGCTTGACATATCAAAAGCATTTGACCAAGTATGGCACGCGGTCACTGCTCCCGCAAGCTCCCTGCCTTGGTTTCCTCCTTCTCCTTGCTTACTTATATCTAGCTTTCTTTCAAATAATCGCTCAATATCGGCCTGTTATTGATGGGGCGAATTCTTCTTCTTTTCTGTTCAATAGTGGGTGTTCCTCAGGGTTCTGTCTATCTCCTATTTTTTTTAAATTTTTCCCCCCCCCCTTTTCATTATGATCTTCTCACTGCACCTCTAACTCTATCCACCGTAAATTCCGATGACTCGACCCTATCATTCTTTAACTCATATCAATTCTACCCCCACTTTTACTTCTGGAATGCCTCTTCGTCTTAATCTTTTCGATTTTATTCTCGCTGATGGATAGAATTAACTTTTAAAAAAAATTCAATTTCTTTAAAAATTTCCAACTTTTTTACAAATCTCCTTCTCCCAAAATACCTTCTAACTTTCCTGCCTCTTTCGACGGTTCTCGTGTCTCTCCTGTTGACAATATAAACATCCTTGGCCTTACAATTAAACAAAAAATGTCTTGGAAACCTCACATCACACGGTTGCTAGGGCCGGCCTCTAAGAACTGGAAGTTTTGTTTAGACTGTGAGACTTTCCTCCTTTCTCAGTTGCTCCAGCTATACACAGGTCTCATCCGCCCATGTATGGAGTACGGCTCTCAATCTGGGGGGGGCTTCTGGTTTCACCCGGCTTTGGACAGGGTCGAGTTAACGGCAAAAAGGCTTATAAACTGTTCTGTACTTTTCCCAGTTCACTTGACCCTCTAATCTTTGCGAGGCGATGTTGGTGGTTTATCTCTATCCTATAGGTACCCTCGCAGCGGCAAAGTGCTCAAGGGCACTTATTCACTCGCGTACACCCCACCTTTAGACGCCTTCGTAGCAACAATAAGGTGCTGTACTTGCGACGTTACCAGTATTGTGGTTGACATGGTAACTACAGGCTAGTTTGCTGTGGTGTTCCTTCTTTCCCACACTTCTGTTTTGTGGAATTCTCTTCCATCTTCTGTATTTCCTAACTGAATTTAATCTTCTCACTATAAAGCCTGCGTCTGTGCTCATCAGCGTAATTTTGCAGCTAGACGGGTAACTTTTGAGAGTACTACACCCCGTCCTTGAATAGGGCTCTGCCGTGAGTGGTGGTGGAAAACTGTAAAAAAAAATCCTTGATTGGGCAGATATCTGGCAAATGAACTGAATCTCGCTACTTACCTGCCCATACCAAAACATTTCATTCAATTTACCCAGAAAAATAAGTACTCTTTCAACATTACCCTCAGATGATCAAATGTCGCAACCACACAAATTTTGACTTTTCAAACTTAACTTTAACCTTTAGGACTTCTAGTACTCACACACGCAAAGTCTACCATAGCTCTGTCTACCACAACTCACTGATCAGAATTGCAAATCCTTCCATCCCCCCCTCTCCTTCCTTTCCACAGCAACACAAACACTTTCACATCACCACAACACTTATTTTCAACCGTTATCCCCCTTTCATCTTTGGTTTAAGTCCAGGCGAGCAAATCAAATTTGCCCTTTCTAAATATATCCTCACCTCTCTCCTCATCTCCTCAACTTTTATTCCTCTGACATTTCATATACAGAACGATTCATACATTTTCGCCCAAAGGAAAGAAGGGCGCTTACTGCGATCCCGACCTTCTCCGAGGGCATGCATTAGCATTCCTGCAAAAGATAAGTGGTAGTTAGCAGCCAACCTAACTACCACTGTCCCTTAGTCCGCCTACTAATCGACAACGCCGGACATACAATGTGGGCAATTTTTTCTCCATACACGTATGGATATAAGGGATAGGGATGTCTGTAAGATGTTGTCTAGAAGAGGGGTGTGGATATAA
The DNA here is from genome assembly GCA_015478945.1 of Trachelipus rathkii. Lineage (NCBI taxonomy): Eukaryota > Metazoa > Arthropoda > Malacostraca > Isopoda > Trachelipodidae > Trachelipus > Trachelipus rathkii. The sequence continues at coordinate 907 of JABUQX010013096.1, read as the reverse complement.
GTATGTGTATATGTTATGTGGATAAATGGGATGAGTGTGGATAAGAACGCATAACAGAAAGGCGAACCATCAGGCACTGGAATGTCATGGAGTCATACTCCATAAGCAATGGATACTATTATATAAATATATATATATTATATATACTATATATATAATATATTATATTTATATATATATATATATATAATATATATATAATATATATATTATATATACTATATATATAATATAATATATATTAATATTTACCGATATTATACACTATATATAGTATATATCTAAAATTATTTATTATTTATTATTATTATATTATTATTATATTTATGATTATTATTATTTAATTATTATTATTATTATTATTATTATTATTGGAGAGTATTATGTCAAAATTCTTAGATATTTGTTCAATTAATCGGCAAAATAATCGGCGAAATTTGCCGATGACGATGACGATTTAAAAAAAATATGCCGATGACGATGACGATTAATCGTCCCATCACTAATAATATATATATATATTATATACTATATATAAAATATCATAGTTATATATATATATATATATATATATATATATATATATATTATATATATATATATATATAGTATAATATATATTCTAGTAATATATACTATATATTTATTGGCATTTAGCACAGGTATTGGTATTGGTATTGGGTAATTGGTATTGGGGGGTCAGGCGTATTGGGCCAATTTTTATAACGGACGGGTATTGGTATTGGTCCAAAGGGTATTGGGGGCTTTTTTAGGAGGACAGGTATATCTTGGTATTGGTCAATGTATCAATACTGTTTCAGTCCTTATAATATGGGTGTAAAAAAAAAAAAAGACAAAAAAAGGAAAAGTAACAATATGTTAATGCTCTTGAAACTTCCGTTAGAGA
>JABUQX010013095.1:35000-37838 GCA_015478945.1 Trachelipus rathkii | reverse complement strand
AAAAGATTGACGAGAAAATACAAAAAGTTTAGACGGTAATAAAACTTATTTTATTTGAATCCTAGCACTAGTGTCAAAGTCGATTCTAAATTATCCTGAACGTACTATCCGCACCCTTATACCTACGCTAGTATTCACCGTCAACCTAACTTCTGGTAGATCCGCTACTATGAGCGGAAATAGCGGACTAGCGGACTACAAGAGCGGAAGTGCCCATCTCTGATATATATATAAATATATATATTATATATATATATATATATATATGACTATATATATTAATATATATATATATATATAATATATTATTATAATTGAAGGTATATTAAGGTAAGTGGGAGTATTGATCTTTGAGAGAATACCACCTATTTCATATAATATAGTAAGGGATGCATTGATGTTACAGTAACTGTTTAGAGAAGAGTAAAGCGTTGTCACGAAATCCAATTGGTAGTTTATATCGAGTTCACCTGTGGAGGCTGAGAGCTTTGTGAATCTCTCTACCTTCTCTAGCGTATGAGTATAGGCCTGAAAGCCTACACTCGAGTTACACCTCAGATACGCCACAGAACTCCCTCCCAGTGTAAAATGGCAGCGCGGAGCACACTCATATCACGCGTCATTACTATGTGACGTCAATCCTGGACTAGGACGTTTGAGGGTCTCAGCATATGTATATACTTAGTCAAGATGGAGCACAGGTTATAGCCACACATTAAAAAGCCACTGAGAAGGGCTTCGAATCACCACTATATCTGATACTTACTTATCGTTGACAGTATTGGTCGTATCACCTGCAGTGAAGATAGTCACAGTATAATAAAGGCGTTACAGAGATGACCGAACAGAGCATAGATCAGCCCTCATAGCACAGATATAGAATACTTTAGATAATTGAGAACTATGGGTGTTTACATTGATTGCTATCTGGTTGTCGTCGTGCCACTCATTGGCACATGTCCACTCTGGTGGTCCACCATATGGAAGGTAGTAAGCTGAGGTTGACTTGAAGAACACACCTTCAATAGAGGGATGCTTGATGTTCGTGTTGTTGAAGGAGTTGAAAATGACGTCTGAGTTCAACGATTACATAATTATATGGTCTCGATATTATCCGAATCCAGTACATAGGAGAGGCTGTCACTTTGAGTGAACTCCTATCAGTTGAGGATGTGAGTCGTGAGCTAGTACCTCCACTTATTATATTACCACCAGATACGCCAATCAATAAATTATTATATATATATTTATTATATTAATATATATATATGTATATATATATATATATATAATATATATATATATATATATATATATATATATATATATATATAATATATTAATAATATAATATATATATATTTAGTATATATACTATTATATAGCTACTAACTCAACATTTAACATGATATTTACAATGTAGCTAAATTAGTATTACTATTAATAAACATTTAGAGAGCATATTACACACAATGTAGTGATACGACAAACTTATGGGCAGATAATAATGAAAATAAAAATTATTAGTGATCATCAATATATAATTAGAATATCACGAATGGTGATATCTTAATTATATCTGTACATTTTTGTTTAATTAGGAGTTAGTACAAAGAAGCCATACGTGAAGAAGAGATGTACTTCAATTTTATTCCATTTTAAATTAATAGTTCACTTAGAGGAATTAAACACTATCTAGGCGTCGAGCACATACGTAGCTATCAATTATATATGCCAAACTGAGGTGGCATCACCTTAATATAACTAGAATGGAGTGTTTTGTATGATGAATATCATTTATATATGTATATGGCTATCAGTACAGGAACAAGCATCTCTACCAGAGAGATCTCTAACGAGTCATTGTATCACACACATACAAACATACCTATTTTCATAAGTAAAAGGGAAAATGGAACTTCAACCACTAACAGGAGATCAAATATGGATGGGATTTGTGGAATGATATAGTTAGTTTGATTTTTTTATTTTGGTTATATTATAAGTCTGTAGAAATATTTGAATGAATTATATAACTAAGTTTATAAATTATCGAGTATTTTGGATGGTAGTATGAATTATGTATAATATTGAGTAACCAGTAGTATATTTTTATATATTAATAAGTTTATGTGTATTATAGTGATATTATATAGAGATTCGGTACTATTTATTCTTTTTTGGGTAATGGCTTATATTTTTTTAATGAGGATGGATGGTGTTATGTTTATATTTATTTTGTGTTGGGTAAGAGATGATAATTAAATGTTATTCATAGTTATGGTAAGTATATATACGAGTCAGTTCTGTGAGCTTGTAATTTTAAACGTCTAAGCCATAGATCCATTATTGTTTCTCCTATGTAAATGGAAGGGCAGTATCTGACTTATGAGCATTAGGGATTTTAGGTAAATTAGTTACACTATGTTTATTTTATGTGAGGGGAGGATCTTTGTATTTATGATAGGGGCTTATGAAGGAGTTATGGTTTGAAGGTAGATATAACGTAAATTTTGTATTTATGGTAGATAATCGGAAATATGGATTGAGGAAGATGTTGTTTGATAAGTATGGTTAAATATATAGTTCATAAGGCAGAGGAAGGAATGTTTTTGGATGTTATATTTTTTCTCGGTTTTAGGTTTGGTGTATTTTTTAGATTTTGCGTTTTTATGTAAGTACTAGTAATTTAATTTATGGTAAGGTGGGTATATTTGAGTTTATTTTATAAAAGTTGGAATGTAAGAGATATATTATGGTGTTTCAGAATTGAGATGATGTGGAGGTGTGACATTGTAGCGGAGAGTGAGGCCTATCTTATCTAGGTATAGGGAAAGT
>JABUQX010013095.1:7500-12500 GCA_015478945.1 Trachelipus rathkii | reverse complement strand
CTTATCCTTAGGTCCTTCCATAGATTCATCTTTAGTTTCGTTAGGAATATTAATTATTGGAACCTCAACTGATGTATCTATCCTTAGGTTTCTTTTACTGAATTTCATAATTAATAGTAACTTCTTCTAATGAATCATTTTTCCAACTTATTGAATGTGCAGGACTGAGACTTTTAATCTTCCTCAAAACTATTTCTACAATGGCAGATATAACATTCCGACTCAAGATGTCTCTTCTTTTCAAATCACTGTCTCCAATTAACTTTTCATATAAGCCTTGATAATGAAGTTTCTCCTTTCCTAGTTTCTTTACAACTGATTTGAGATACCGAATTTCATTTTCTGCTGAAATAAATTCTTCTCTCGTAATCTCTTGAACAGAGGCGTTCTCCTCTTCGCATTTTCGTTTTTCAATTGCTGTAACATCTTCAGCCGTGCGCTGAGTTGCTGTAACTTCATTCCTGGCTTCATCTAATTCAATTTGGAGATTATGTAATTTGCTCTTGAGCTTTACTATCTCAGAAATATTGCCTGAATTTTCTTCACATTTAGAAGCAAATTCTTCATAAAGTCTCCTAAGTTGTTCCTGAGTACGACTTAAATCCGCCAAATAAATTTTTGAGTTTTCAAGTTCTTGAATTCGACGCTCAAATTCTATTACTTTTATTGAAAGGTAATTAGTTTCTGACATTGTCGATTCTCCATCATACTCCAAAGTTTTTAATCTCTTTTTTATCTCCGTCTTCTTACCCTCATCTATCTTGGCCCCAATCTTAATATCACTGACGCTCTCTTTAGGTACGCAGTTCCTTAAGACGATCGCGTCCTCTTCCAAATCTAATTCTTCTTTCTCACACCCTTCAAAATCCACTACACCTACGCACGCGGTGTTTATATCGTTCGGTTTTCCTTCGTTCTCATATAGCTGTTGGGTGATCTCAGATACAGCTGACCCTTCCTCCTGTAAATTGTTTACACTTCTTGCGCGTGGCATTACCACCTGACCAACCGGGTGCTCTAATGTGTCATCAAGCGCCTCGGTTACTTCCTCTTGCAAGCCAGTCGTTTCGCCTGCGCATGACATTACTACTTGGCCGTCGGTGTACTTCATTGTATCCTCATGCGCTGCGGCCTTTTCCTTCTGCGAATCGTCCGATTCTCTCGCGCGAGACAATGCCACACTTTCGATAGGGTCTTCTGCACTCCTCGCACCAGGAATATTTCCTATTATCAAGTCATAGATCGCGTCGTCAAGAGCTATAGCTTCAGTACGCCCCGTGTAGTAGGGTGTATCAACATCAATATCAACCACAGGTGCGTCTCTAATCGTATTGTCTATTAACAATATTTGTTTCCTCTTCCCGGTCTTTTGGTTTGGCGACGCATACTTCTTTTTGACTATGACACATTCACAACCGGTATCCCTTAGCACGATCCCATCCATTCCATTGATCTTCCCGTTGACAACTGGCATCACTGCATTCTGAATATTATGCCTTATGCTATTGCTCTTCACGCACGCGGCTCCGACGACAGGTACAGTTTCGCCGCACGCTAAAGCAATCCTATTGTTACTGTCAACGTGTTTCCTGAGGTCGACGCCTTTATCAGTTGTCATATCTTTATGTATTGGCGTAATATCAGAAACATCATCCTTATTTCGCTGCTTAATTTCACTTGTTATTGCGGCAGCCGCCCTCTTTGGTTCCTCTCTCCAATTATTGCTGGGACGACTGTTATAGTTCCTATATTGATCGTCTTTTCTATAGGGGTTGTAATTTTTACAATCGATGGTCTTGTGTCCTTTCTTGCCGCATTTAAAACATGTGATCGAATATTTTTGCCTTTCAAACTGATTTCGGCTTTCACTAGCATCTTTCCACCTATAGGAGTTATAATTTTTACAATCGATGGCCTCGTGCCCTTTCTTGCCGCATTCAAAACACGTGGTCGGATATTTTTGCCTTTCAAACTGATCGTAGTTTTCACTCGCATCTTTTCTCTCCTTCTTTGATGAATCTTCTTTATTAATTGTTGACACCAAGTTTTTATTATGTGCCAGGAGATAATTCTCTGCTTCTTGAGCAATCATATCAAGTTTGTTAATTTTTCTTTCACGCAAGAATGTCGCGAGTTCTTTCTGGCATGTATTTAGAAACTGCTCAGCTACTATTAAGTCGATGATATCATTAAAATCTTTGTTAATCTCTGCCAGTTCCGTCCATTTCATTACATAATTTTTCAATCTATCTATGAACTGGATAGGCCTTTCGTCGTTGTATGCCTTCGCACTTCTGAATTTTATTCTATATCCGTCCTCTGTTAAGTTGTAACATAGTAGAAGGGCGTTTTTTAATTTATCATAGTCCTTTGATTCTTCTTTAGGGATGCGAGAATATGCTATTAAAGCCTTCCCTGTCAATAGAGCGCTAAGGTGTGACGCCCAATTTCCTCTATCCCATCCATTAATTTCTGCGAATCTTTCAAAACGTTCAAGGTAGCAATCAATCTCGTCCCTGTTATCTGCGAAAGGAGGGAGCTTTGGTACCCTCGCCTTAACATCATTGTTATTTGCAACTTGCTGTTGAGTATTATTGCCAGCTTGTAGTTCCATCCTTCTAAGCTCCAACTCATGTTCTCTTTGTTGTCTGGCATCTTCTCTTTGTCTCTCTGCCGCTTCTCTTTCAGCTTCTCTTTGTCTCTCTTCTCTTGCAGCTTCTCTCTCTGCTGCTTCCCTGGCAGCTTCTCTGGCAGCTTCCCTTTCTGCCGCTTTATTGGCAGCTTCTCTCTCTGCTACTTCTCTGGCAGCTTCTCTTGCTTTCTCAGTTGCTTCTCTTTCTTCTCTGGCAGCTTCTCTTTCTGCTGCTTTAATGGCAGCTTCTCTCTCTGCTGCTTCTTTAGCAGCTTCTCTTTCTTCCTTTATAAACTCTCTAGCTTCTTTTCCCTTTAAGTCGAGTTCTTGAGCAATTTTTGCCAGCGAATTGTAATCCATAGTTGAGAAGCACAAGCCAACGTTCGCTATATTCACTTTCCTTCAGAAACTATCCCGGACAGGGCCCCAATTTATTGTCACAAGATGGGATATCCGCCAATAATTATTCGTTCAAATCACAATAGAAATAATATAAACCAAGTTGTCTAGGGCAGTGGTCGGCAAACCGCGGCTCGCGAGCCACATGCGGCTCTTTGGCCCCTTGAGTGTGGCTCTTCCACAAAATACCACGTGTGATTGAAACTTCGTGATGACTGGCTTACTTATTTCTACTTTTACATACTTAGTTGATGTTTGTGTCTTTATCTTTAGGCTAGTGCTCTGAAGCGACTTAATGAAAAAACATTTCCAGAAAGATTAAAAGTATGTGTATCGTCAAATCGTATCTTTGCATCGTGTTCTACAGTATATTACTTCCGAGCGCGTGCCCCCGCAGTCAAGACTAGAATTGTAGTTAAAATCCGCACCCCTGCTGTTGGCAATTCCACCTGCCTCTGTCCGAAGCGCTTTGCATCTCTTCCAAGGTGCGTGCTTCATGTACGAGTTGAGTGAGCCAGTCACTCAGCAGTCTCATTGTGCAGTGGTTATAGTGCTAGTAGCGTCCGCAAATCGCGCGCGTGTGACAAAAGTACCTACTCGAAGCATAAAGTTCTGTATTTTTCCAACCAGCTGTAAATCCTACAGGTGTTTTTGTCATCAATTTAAGAATTGTAATTATTTTGTGTTGGTGGCTTTATTATTATTATTGTCGTTTTGTAAGGAAGATAATTTATTGTTATTATTCACTGGGGTTAAAAATATATATAAGATAATATAAATTTGTAAATAGAATAAGTAATGCTATTCTATCTACGACAATTATAAAATGAAACATTTTTCTAGGTGCCCTGTTTGAGATGACTAAAAAGAAGCAAAGAAAAAAGGAAGACGAAAACCATGAATTTAAAGTTGAATGGACCGAGACTTTCGCGTTTATTCAAAACTTAAATGGCCTTCCAACCTCTCTTATTTGTAAGGAAAAATTGGCGTATAGCAAGAAATCAAATTTGGAGACACACTTTACAGCTAAACACTTGTCATTTAGTACTAAATATCCTGTCGGTGATGCAAGGAAGAAAGCAGTTGAGGAACTTCAGAAGAGTCAAGAAAAATCAAGTTCTGTATTTAATTACTGGATGCAATCTTCCAATAATGTTAATATTGCAAGTTTTGTTATTAGTCAAGAGATTGCTAAGAGAGAAAAACCACATACAGACGGCGAAACTAAAAGTTGTTTTATAAATGCATCCGAAGAGCTGTTTCGTGATTTTAAGAACAAAGCAGATATTCTAAAAAAAATTAAGAGTTATCATTGTCTGCTAAAGCAGTGAAAGATAGAACGCTCAAAATGTCTTCGAATATAACAAACCAGCAAGTCGAAGATCTTAAATTGGTTTCAGCTTTATCAATAGCAGTTAACCAGTCTTGTGGCATAAATGATACAGCGCGTTTCACTTTTTGCACGATTTATTTCATCTACAGGTCCTACAGGAGAACTTTTAATATTATTGCCACTCAAAGGTCAAACACGTGGAGAGGATATGGCAAATTCTGTAGTTGAATGCATTGAAAAACATCATATTCCACTCGATAAAATTAACTCAATTTCAACAGACGGGGCGAAAAGTATGACCGGCGTAAGAAACGGGTTTATTGCTATTTTGAAAGAAAAAAATTAATCACGAGATACTTACTTACTTACTTATTCATCAAGAAGCACTTTGTGCGCAGACATTTCCAGAAGAAATTTGCAAAGTTATGGAAATGGTGATTAAGATTATCAACTCCATTATATCTAAAACTTTTAATCATAGCCAATTTAAAGAATTTTTAGTTGAAATGGAGATTGAGTACGAGGATCTTCTGCTGCATAACAAGGTACGTTGGTTATCAAGAGGAAACGTTTTGAAACGTTTCACTTCCTTATCAACAGAAATTAAAGCATTTCTTCTTGAGAAGGGTGTTCACT